>CAUYQG010009577.1:0-10164 GCA_963574415.1 Tarsius wallacei
TAAAAAAAAAAAAAAAAAAAAAAAAAAAAAATATATATATATATATATATACACACATATATATATAAACTAAAAATAAATAAATAGCTAATATGTTACATTTTATCTTATATGTATTTATCAAATTTAAAAACAATAAAAAAGAAAACACAAGGGGTAGATCTTCATGATTTTGAACTTGGCAATAGATCTTTCGATATGACACCAATAGCACTAACTAACAAAAGAAAGAAATAGATAAATTGGACTTCACCTGAATTAAAATCTTTTTTTAGTTTTTTTGGGGTTTTTTTTGGTCAAAGTCTCACTGTGTCGTTCAGGTTGGAGTGCAGTGGCACAATCAAGGCTACTACAGCCTCGATCTGCTGAGCCCAGGTGATCCTTCTGGCTCCCAAGTAGCGGAACTACAGGTGTGCGCCACCATGCCTGGCTAATTTTTTGATTTATTGTAGAGATGCTGTCTCACCAAGTTGCCCAGGCTGGTCTTGAGCCCCTGGGCTCAGGCAATCCTCTTGCCTCTGCCTCCCAAAGTGCTGGAATTACAGGTATGAGCCGCTGTGACTGGCCTAGCTTTTTTTTTTTTTAAATGGGGTCTCCTTCCATTACCCAGGCTCGAGTGCAGTGGTGCTATCATAGCTTACTGTAACTTCAAACTCCTGGCCTCAAGCATTCCTTCTGCCTCAGCCTCCTGAATAGTGAGAACCACAGGCATGTGCCACCACGCTCAGATATAATTTTGTGTGTGTGTGTGCCTTTTGCTATATTGCCCCTCTAGCTTCTGGGCTCAGGCAATCCTCCCCCAACCCCCCCTCAACCCTGCCTCAGCCTCTCAATCAGCTTGGATTACAGGTATAAGCCACTGGGCTCTGCCAATATTGAAATAATTTGTGCTTTAACAGACACTATCAAAAAAGTTAAAGACAATTCACAAAGTGGAAAAAAATTTTGCAAATCATATATGTGATAAGGTAATTATATATAAAATACATGAAGAACACTTGTGATCTGCGGTGGCTCATGCCCATAATCCCAGCACTTTGGGAGGCCGAGGTGAGAGGATTGCCTGAGCCTGCAGGTTCAAGCCCAGCCTGGGCAACTTAGCGAGATCTCATCTCTACAATAAATCAAAAATTAGCCGGGCGTGGTGGTGCACGTGCCTGTAGTTCCGGCTCCTTGGAAGCCTGAGTGGAAGGATCGCGGGAGCTCAGCAGGTCGACCCTGGACTGGCCATGAGTGTGCCACTGCACTCCAACCTGGGCGACAGAGTGAGATTCTAACTCAACCCCCACCCCCAAAAAACAAAAGGACAAAATGGCAAGGGATCTGAATAAATATGTCTTCAAAGAAGTTTTGGAAATGGATAATACACATATTAAAACATGCTCAATATTGTTAGTCAACAAGGAAGGAAATGGAAGTCAAAACCACAGTGAGACCAGCGAGACACCACTTCACACCCAGTAGGATGGCTATAACAAAAATAATAAGTATTGATAATACTGTCATCATAACAAGCATTGGCGAGGATGTGGGAATGTAAAATAATGCAGCCTCCTTGGAAAATAGCCTATCAAATTTCTCAAACACTTAAACACGAAGTTACCATTTGACCCAGCAATTCCACTCCTAAGTATGTATTTGAGAGAAATGAAAACATATACCCACACAGAGATGTGCTCATGGATGTTCACAGCAGCATTACTTATAATAGCCCAAAGTGGCAACAACCTGAATGTCCATCAACATGATGAACGGATAAACAAAATGTGGTGTACACATAGCATGGATTATTATTCACCCGCAGAAGGAGCGAAGTACTGAGACATGCAACACATGAAGGAACCGTGATAACGTCATGCTAAGTGAATGAAGCCAGTCACAAAAGATCACATGTTATACTTGGGGGGACCCCCATAAAACCAGAATGATCTTTTGGAGGGCAAGCCCCCTGTAATACACCTGGAATTTGTTCCTCTGAATTAAAAGGTCAACAAAAGTTTTTATAAATTGTGTTTTTGGGGGAGGTCCCCCTTTGTGTGACTTTCTTTGTATGAGATGTTCAGTAAATCCATAAAGGCAAATCCATAAAGGCAGGAAGTAGATTAGTGGCTCCATAGGGCTGGGAGTGGGATGGGAGAAAGGCCTGAGGATGAGAAGTAAACTATATATATACGACTAGATGTTCTAAAGTGACCGTGGTTATGTTTGGATAACTCCGTGATTATAGTAAAAACCAGTGAATTGTACACTTTAAATGGGTGAATTTTATAGTATGTAAATTACATCTTATAAAGCTGTTATACAACATATTTTGCAGTGAATGTACAGGTCTTGAACTTCTTGGTGAAATGTATTCCTAAGTATTTTATTCGTTTCAATGATGTTACAAATGGAAGTTTAAAAAAAATTTATATCTTGATTGTTCATTGCCAGTGTATAGAAAAACAACTGTTTTTTGGGTTTTTTTTTTTTTGTATATTGAACATCTTATCCTGCAAATTGCTGAACTTTTCTGTTAACTCTAACAGTTTTTTTTGGGGGGGGGTGTAGATTATTAAATGTTTTCTAGGTATAAGATCAGGTCATTTGCAAATAGAGATAGCTTTCCTTCTCCCTTTCCAATCTCCTTTTTCTAGTCTAACTGCTCTGGCTAGAAAGTCTAGTTCAGTGTTAAACAGAAATAGAAAGAGAGTGAACATTCATGTCTTGTTCCTGATCTTAGGGAGAAACCTTTCAGTCTTTCACCATTAAGTGTGATATTGGCTATGGGGTTTTCATAGATGCACTTCATCTAGTTGAGAAAGAAACCCTTCTGTTCTTAGTTTGTGGAAGTTTTTAAATGGCTTTTCTGTGCCTATCTGAAATCTGATCATGTAATTTAATTTTCTTTCCTTTGTTTTGTTAACATGGGGTATTGCATTGATTGGTTTTTGTATGCTGGACCAACCTTGCTCTCCTGGGTTAAGTCCCACTTGGTGTTGGTATATAATGTTGATGTGTTGGCACATTCTGTTTGCCAATATTATGTTAGGATTTCTGCATGTATATTCATAAGGGATATTGGTCTGTAATTTTCTATTCTTATGATGTCTTTGTCTGGTTTTGGTATCAGTAATATTGGTCTCATAGAATGAGTTGATGCTTTCTTCTCTCCTATTTTTTTTGGAAGAGTTTGTGAGTCTTTGGTGTTAATTCTACTTTAAACATTTGGTAGACTTTACCAGGAAGTTATCTGGTATTGGGGTTTTCTTTATGGGAATTTCATTGATTATTAAATTAATCTCTTTATATTATAGGCCTATTCAGATGTTTTACTTCTGTGTTGGTAGTTTGTGTCTTTCTAGAATTTTTCCATTACTTTTTAAAGTCCCAAATAAATATTAACTGAAATACCTTGGAAAAATAATATAACCACAATCTGTGATGTTTCTATTTTTAATAACTTTTTAGAGAAGTCTTTAAAAAATTTTTATTGATTGAACAATGTAAGGTCAACTGTACACAGATTAATATCCTCTTTACCTCCCACCATTTCATTTCAATGTTTAGAAAACAATTCTTATGGGTTTAGACACAATTTAGTTACTTGCAAACTGCCTGAAATGAAACATAAAACATAGTTTTTGTTTTTCTCTCAATGTATCTTTCTATTTATTCTATTTAAAATTCTTTCTCAAAGACTCACACCTGTAATCTCAGCACTTTGGGAGGTCAAGGTAGGAGGATTGCTTGAGCCCAGGAGTTTGAGAACAGCCTGGGCAACATAGTAAGACCTCATCTCTACAAAAAATTTTTTTAAAAAAATTACCTGAGTGTGGTGGCACATGCCTGTAGTCCCAGCTACTCAGTAGGCTGAGGCGGGTGGATCTCCTGAGCCTAGGAGATCTAGGCTACGATGAGCCATGATCATGTCACGGTACTCCACCCTGGGCAACAGAGAGAGACCCTGACTCAAAAAAAAAATGCTAATAAGCAGTATCTTGTAGTTATCAGTGTGCAAGTTTTATATGACTGTTTTGTAATTTAACCCTGAGTATTTAATATTTTTGATGCTGTTGTAAACAGTAATTTTATGAATACACTTTGTGTTTTAGAAGAGTTGTGCATTTACAGAGAAATTGAGCAGATAGCACAGAGACCCCAAATATCCCCAGCACACTGCTTCCTCTATTATTAACATCTTGCATTATATGATACATTTGTTACAATTACTGAACCAGTATTGAGAGCATTAACGGGAGTTTATTGTTTATTCAAATTTCCTCAGTTTTCACCAACTATCTTTTTCTGTTCCAGGATTCCATCTAGGATACCACATTACACTTAATTCTCATGACTTCTTGGCTTTTTTTTTTTAGCTGGGACACTTTCTCAGACTTTGTTTTTAATGATGTTGACATTTTCAAGACATTCTGGAAAGATACAGGATGCTCTGCTATTAGAATTCATCTGATCTATTCCCATGGTTGTAGGAGGGATACAGATTTGTGGGAGGAAGATTGCAGAGGTAAAGTGCCATTTTCATCCCATCATATCAGGGTGCATAATGACAGCATGATTTTATGAGTGCTGATATTGACCTTGATCACCTGGCTGAAGTGTTTGTCAGATTTCTCCAATGTAGAGTTAGGCTCTGTTCTGTCTTTCTGTACTGTACTCTTTGGAAGGAAGTCACTGTGTACAACCCACACTTACAGAGTGAGGAGTTATGCCCCCATCTATTAGGGGGAGCATCTACATAATTTTTATTTTTGAATCGGGGTCTCACTCTGTCACCCAGGCTGGAGTGCAGTGGCACAATCACAGCTACCACAGCTTTGACCTCCCGAGCTCAGGCGGTCCTTCCACCTTAGCCTTCCAAGTAGCTGGGACTACAGGTGAGTGCCACAACACGTGGCTAATTTTTTGGTTGTTTGTGTGTGTATGTCAAGATGAGGTCTCATTATGTTGCCCAGGCTGGTCTCAAACTCCTGGGCTCAAAAGCAATCCTCTCACCTTGACCTCTCAAAGTATCGGGATTACAGGGTGAGCCACCACGCCCAGCCAAATCTACATTATTTAATTAGAATTCATTTGCATGGAATATGTTTCTCCTCTCTCCCACTTACGTATTCAGTCACTTATTTGTATGTTATGGACTCGTGGATACTTATTTTTTAGAATGAGTTATAATCTTGTGTTTATTCTGTTGCTGAAATCGTTATAGCCTTGGCCACTGTGAGCGCTATCCATTGGCTCTTGTCTCTGACATACCCACATCAGTGGAGGCTGTTGTGGTGTTCTGCTTTGTTTTGTGTGTGTTTGTTTGTTTTGAGCACTTTCTTCCTTTCTGGCAATAAGATGCTCCAGGTTCTTCTTGAGCATTCCCTGACCAGCCTTAGTATCAAGCCATTTCTCCAAGGGGCTCTGGTTCCCATTATCGAGGGTTGATATTTGAAACCCAAATCTGGGAACTAGGTGTCTAAATTACTTTTATTTTATTTTTATTTTTATTTGAGTCGGTGTCTCACTCTGTCACCCAGGCTGGAGTGCAATGGCACACTCACAGCCACCCCAGCCTCGACCTGCTGGCTCAGGCGATCCTTCCGCCTCAGCCTTCCAAGTAGCTGGAACTATAGGTGCGCGCTACCACATCCGGCTAATTTTTGATTTCTTGTAGAGATGAGGTCTCGCCAAGTTGCCGGGGCTGGTCTCGAACCCGCGGGCTCAGGCAATTCACTCACCTCGGCCTCCCAAAGTGCTGGGATTATAGGCTGAGCCACCAAACCCGGCCATAAATTACTTTTTAAAATGTTATTTTAAAAAATGGTTAGGGCCAGGTGTGGTGGCTCATGCCCGTAATCCCAGCACTTTGGGAGGCCAAGGAGAGCAGATTGCTTGAGCCCAGGAGTTTGAGACAAGCCTGGTCAACATAGTGAGACGTTGTCTCTATACAACAGCAAAAAACATTAGCTGGGCATGGTAGCGCATGCTTGTAGTCCCAGCTACTCAGGAGGCTGAGGAGAAAGGATTGCCTGGGTTCAGGAGGTCAAAGCTGCCGGGAGCTGTGATTGTGCACTCCAGCCTGGGGGACACCCTGACTCAAAAACAAAGAGACCCAAATGGAAACTACACACCTGTGCAACAACTGGTGAATGAATGAACCTTGAAAACATTATGCTGGCCAGGCTTGGTGGCTCAGCCTGTAATCCCAGAATTTGGGAGGCTGAGGTGAGTCGATGCCTGAGCCCGTGGGTTCAAGACCTGCCTGGGCAACTTGGGGAGACCTAGTCTCTACAATAAATTAAAAATTAGCCAGATGTGGTAGTGCGCGCCTGTAGTTCCAGCTACTTGGAAGGCCAAGGTGGAAGGATCACCAGAGCCCAGCAGGTCGAGGCTGCGGTGGGCAGAAGTAGCCAGAACTAAAGACGCACGCTACATGTGGGCAACAGTGAGACTACGACTCAAGAAAAAAAAAATTATGCTGGCTGGGCATGGTGGCTCAAGCCTATAATCTCAGCACTTTGGGAGGCCAAGGTGAGAGGATTACCTGAGCCCACAAGTTCGAGACCAGCCTGGGCAAGTTGGCAAATCAGAATTAGCTGGCTGTGGTAGCGCGCCTGTAGTTCCAGTTACTTGGAAGGCTGAGGAGGAAGAATCACCGGATCCCAGCAGGTTGACATTGGGGTGGCCATGAGTGTGCCTCTGCACTCCAACCTGGGTGACGGAGTGAGACTCCAACTCAAAAAAAAAAGAAAGAAAGAAAAAGAAAACATTATGTTCAATTAAAAAGGGCAGACATACTAGGCACAGGTAGTATGATTCCATTATATGAAATGTCCAGGCTGGGTGTGGCGGCTCATGTCTGTAATCCCAGAACTTTGGGAGGCTGAGGTGAGAGGATTGCCTGAGCCCACAGGTTTGAGACCAGCTTGGACAACATGGCAAGACCTTGTCTCTACAATAAATCAAAAAAATTAGCTGGACGTGGTGGCGCATACCTGTAGTAACAGCTACTTGGAAGGCTGAGGTGGAAGGATTGCCTGAGCCCAGCACGTTGAGGCTGCAGTGGCTGTGAGCATGTCACTGCACTCCAGCCTGGGCAAAAGAGCAAGACTCTGAAAAAAAAAAAAAAAAAAAAAAGTTGGCCGGGCTCAGTGACTCAGCCTGTAATCCCTTGCTTTGGGAGACCGAGGTGAGTGGATTGCCTGAGCCCGCGGGTTTGAGACCCGCCTGGGCAAATTGGCGAGACCTCATCTCTACAATAAATCAAAAAATTAGCCGGCTGTGGTAGCGCGCATCTGTAGTTCTGGCTACTTGGAAGGCTGAGGCGGAAGGATCGTCGGAGCCCAGCAGGTCGAGGCTGCGGTGGCCGGGAGCGGCCACTGCATTCTAGTCTGGGCAACACAGTGAGACTCCAACTCAAAAAAAAGAAAGAAATGTCCAGGATGGGCAAATCCATAAAGACAGAACGCAGATTACTGATTAGCGATTGCCAGGGCCTGTGGAGAGACGAGGTAATGAGGAGGGACCACTTGATAGGCAAAGAGTTTTCTTCTGGAGTATGCGAATGATCTGGAAATACATAGTGGTGATAGTTGCACAAAGTTGTGAATGCACTCAATGCCACTGCATTGGCTAACATGCAAAACTTCATGTGATGTGTATTCTGCCGCAATAAAAAAAAAATGTAATCCTACTACAACACAGTAGTCTTCAGTTATAGAAAAGTTATGTGCCGGGCTTGGTGGCTCAGCCTGTAATCCCGCGCCTTGGGAGGCTGAGGTGAGTGGATTGCCTGAGCCCGCGGGTTCGAGACCCGCCTGGGCAGGCGAAACCTCGTCTCTACAATAAATCAAAAAAAAAAAAAAAAAAAATTAGCCGAGCGTGGTAGCACACGCCTGTAGTTCCGGCTACTCGGAAGGCTGAGGCGGAAGGATCGCCGGAGCCCAGCAGGTCGAGGCTGCGGTGGCCGGGAGCGGCCACTGCACTCCAGTCTGGGCGACGAAGTGAGACTCCAACTCAAAAAAAAAAAAAAAAAGAAAAGAAAAGTTATGTGAGCACAAGAAGGAAATGAACATCACCAGCTATCCCACTACGCAGATGGAACCAGTGTTACCATTTGGGTGGTGGTCTACCCAGTGGTGTCTCTATGCTGGTAATTACATTTCTGTTTTGTTTTTTGAGTGGAGCCTCACTGTGTCACCCAGGTAGGAGTGCAGTGGCACCATCATGGCTCACCACAGGCTCAACCCCCTGGGCTCATGTGATCCTTCCACCTTAGCCTCCCAAGTAATCGGGACTACTTGAAAAGTCTTCCCTGAAACAGAAATGTAAGCCGGGCACTGTGGCTCGTGTCTGTAATCTAGCCCAGGCTAGAGTGCAGTGGCACAGTCAAGGCTCACCATAGCCTCGACCTCCTGGGCTCAGACACTCCTCCTGTCTCAGCCTCTTGAGCAGCTAGGACTAGAGGCGTGCACCGTTACACCTGGCTAATTTCTAAACTTTTTTGTAGAGACAAGGTCTCGCTATGTTGCCCAGGCTGGTCTCAAGCTCCTGGGCTCAAGCTGTCCTCCTACCTCGGCCCCCAAAAGTGCTGGGATTACAGGCGTGAGCCTCCTCACCCAGCCAACATTTCTGTTTTAGTGATGACTTTTGGGTAGCGAGGAACCGAAAACTTGGTGTCTTCTAGAAACCGTGGGCAGAAATGCAGTGGGTCTCAGTAAAGGCCTGAGGTTTCTGAGGCTGAAAAGTCACTGGAGCGTCACTGAAGGGTCAGTGGGAGGTCAGGAAGTGGGTTCCCTTCCCGGATCTCCCCTTTCCTGGGCCCAGTGGATGGGATTGCACCTTCTCTCTCTAGGTTATCTTTCTTCCCTTCTCCGACCACATGGCAGATCATAGCTGCCCCTTGGATCCTCATATACTGCTGACATTCCAGCATCCACAGAGACGCAGGCTCTCTTAAACCCAATTCCAAATTCTGCTCATGGCTCAGTCAACTATAGGCAGGGGAGCAGGGCCAGACAACAGGAGCAAGAACCAAATCAGATCACTTGCTGTGAAAAACGTTGGCACCCCTTCAAAGATATCTCCACTTTAGCTGTCTTTCAAGGCATCATAAAATCATAATGGGAAAAACAGCTTATTCTGGAAGCACTTGAACAACATGCTACACATGTAGACGTGAAGACAACGTTCCTTCTTTTTTAAGCACTTATTTATTTCAATAGCTTTAGAGAGTACAGATAGTTTTTGGTGACATGGTGGCATTGCGTAGGGGCAAAGAAGTCTGGGCTTTTAGTATCCCCACCACTTCCATCTGTGCCCATTGTACCCAACAGGTGATTTTTTTTTTTATCCCTCCACCCCTTCTCCCCTCCTGAGTCTCCCGTGTCCATTATACCATCCTCTCTGTCTTTGCAGATCCTTAGTTAAGCTCCCACTTATAAGTGAGAACATGTGGTGTTTGGTTTTCTGTTTCTGCGCTAGTTCACTTAGCGTGATGTCCTCCAATTCCATCCAAGTTGCTTCCCCACTGTGTGCGGAGGCTGCCCGTGGTTGGTGCCATGATCCAGGCGAAGGTCCGGCAAGTTCCAACCCAGGTCGGCTGATTTTTCTCTTCTTGGCACTCCGTGGCTATCGTTACTTCTTGGATGAGTCGTGGGGTGTGCTGCCGGCCCTGCTCCTGTCTGGGTGCCGAGAAAACGGTCTATCTTGGTTTACTCTGTAGGAGAAACAATTCTAGCTGCCTCATGTCGGCCATCTTCCAATTTTCTATATCGGTAGATATGTCACAACGAATTGCAAATGTGGGTGTGAGTTTATTTCTCCAGTTGCTTATTTTTTTCAAGGTTGATGCATACTAATCTCAGTGAAGTCATCCATTTGGCACTTCAAAGGAAATGCTCTGGAATTTTTTTTTTTCCAGTTTCTTCTCTTAGTGAAACCCAGGCAGCACTTAGGATGCATGTTACACATTTAATGTAAGTCTTTTTTAACTAAAAAGGACAATTTGAGGTTTTGTTAAAAACCGCTTTAGTGAGATATACTTTACATACACAAAATTCTTTTTTTTTTCTTGTCCAAATTCCTAATTAAGAGTTTTGGGGATTTGAGCCTGATAAGGACTTGCCAGAAGGGGTTTTATTACCCGATTAGCCTATGCACTAAGGTTTGTTTTCCAAC
>CAUYQG010009578.1:0-63836 GCA_963574415.1 Tarsius wallacei
CATGGTACCCAGTGGGTGGTTTTGTGTCCCTTATCCTCCCTCCTTCCCTCTCTCCTTTAGTATACCCTAGTGTCTGGTGTTCCCAGTGTGCCTGTGTACGCACAAAGTTTAGTGCTCACTTATGAGCGCGAACAGGAGAGAGGGAAGGAGGGAGGATAAGGGACACAAAACCACCCACTGGGTACCATGCTCACTTCTGGGGGTGGGGGGTGGGCTCTTCAGATGCCCAAACCTCACTTTCATGCAACATACTTGTGTAGCACATCCGCCCATGTACCCTATGATTCTAAAAACAAACACCCCAAAAGTTGGCTTCCTTTGTAATGTATTTAAAAAGATGACTTTAGAAGGGTTCCAGAAGCCTCAGTAATGGTAAAGATCCCTTGCTAGTGCCTCATGGATAAAACAGCCTGGGGCTGAGCTCAGGTGACTCCAGCCTGGTATTTTTTCTTTGTTCTTTCGTAGAAAATAATGGGGACTTCACAGCTCCGAAAAGTGCAATTGCATACGGAAGAAGCAAGGTCAAGTTAAAAGCATGTCTGCACTTGACTGAGAAAATTATTGGAAGTGAGTAAGAAGACGCTGGATCTAGTCCAGACTCACCTTAAATATCCTCACGAAAGGTGCATGTGTTCATTGTATCAACGTACATCTCCTGAGGGGCTACCGTTGCCTGATCTTAAGCATGGGCTTGGAAGCAGGCAGGCCCAAGGTGCAGCGCCTTCTGTCACTCACTAGCTGAGTGACCTTGGACAAGTTGTTTCATAGTCTTAAGACTCAGTTTTCTAATCTGTAAAATAGAGACATTGATCCTTAACTTAATAGGGTGGTTGACTGAGAGAATTAGAGAAGAGAGTTGGTATAAAGTAAAATAGACACTTAGAAGATTCTGGTTATCATAAATCATCATTTTGAGAAATAAAGCCTTGCATCAGTGTGCTGCTATTTGTGAAAGGAAAGCATATACAATTGTCTTCTCTTTTAGGGAAAAAAATATCAAAAAATACATTTCCTTTGTAAGAGTGAAGGTGAATTTCATTAAGCTCCTGTTAGCTAAAATTTGAAGGCTAGGGAAAACTCCAATGACAAATGCATTTTCTCTTTTGTCCCTGTGTACCGCATCCACGGCCAGAAGAGAGGAATCCTCCCAGGGCTGATAAACTACTTGGTTTACTTTCCTGTATCATTGATGAAAGGTCATTTTTCCTCTTACCTGCTTTTGAAACATTGGTCAGATACTTGTAAAAGTCATAAAGAAGGTGAAATATGAACGAAAATTCATATATGTGAAAATATATGAATGCTAGAAATGGTTAAAAATTATATCAGGTGATTTAATGACTCATCCACAATCTTACTAAACTATTCTAAAATATGTTATGTTAAAATATATTCTTTGTCTTCATAATCTTTGCCCTTTCAAATGGTGAACATTTTTGTAATATGCTTTTCAGGCCAGTCATAGTAGTGTAATCAGTCATAGTGCCTGTAATACTAGCAATTTGGGAGGCTGAGGTAGGAGGATTGCTTGAGCGCAGGAGTTCAAGACCACTCTAGGCAACATAGCGAGACCCTGTCTCTCCAAAAAAACAAGAGAATATATACTTTTCATAGAGAGAATAGAAAGACAACTCAGCTATTCTAGCATGGTTGATTAGTTTTTTAAAATTATTGATAGAAACGTTTTTAAATCAGTGTTCCAAGTTAGGGTAATAGCACATAAATTTTTAGGATTGATTGAGTCAAATTTGGAAAATCCTCTACTGAGGAGAAAACATCTGTGTTGTCAAGGTAGCAATGAAATCTGAATTCTCTATGTCAGTAAATCTGATGATTAGGAGAATTTCCCATAGATGAGCATCTGGCTTGTATGTTTCAAGCCTGGTTTCTCCTCTGCTGTGCGACATACACCTGGTGCTGGGCGCTGAAGTCCATGTTCATGCCCAGATGTGATGTCTTGCCCTGCACCTCTGCTTTGCCCAAGAGCCACAGGAGCACTCCTAGAAGCCACTGCTCTACCAGGACACTGGAAATCACATCACTTGCACACAGAAGTGACTAAGAACCACTTAAATAAACTCTACTTTCCCACTAAACTCAAACGGCATATGCTCAACTCAGTCTTCTCTTAGTTGGATCCCTCAAATGCTTACGCCTGCCTAATGCCACTCGAAACAGAAGGGAAACCAGAGTAGAGAGAGACAGTGATCTTAAGCCTCCGGGTTAAAAACAGCTTACTTTTACAAATTTTACAAAAACCTCTGGCCATGTTGCGAAGGCCATTGGTCCCCTCTCAGAGTTGTGGAACTTAAGCCACGTTAGTTTGCTCTTAGGCTGCGTGCCTTCCTTTATAGGCAACCTTCTCTTATCGGTGTTCTATTGGATAGGGCGCTAAGCTCGCCGTAAGTCTCCCTGCCTCTCCCGACCCCTACAACTTTGCGTGTGTATGTGTGTGTGTCTGTGTCTATAGCATTTCCTATTCCCTTGCAAATTTTTGGTCACACTACAGCATGGGTCGAAATAAGTCAGCCTTGCTTTTCTGGCTTCAAATCATTTTTTTTAAAACCCTGGAATCCCAATACAGGAACATTAAACACTACGGCGGCAGTAATTTTAGAGTCAATGTCCTGAAAATGAGAAATTCCAATGAAATGATGTACTGTGCAACATCGTTTCCAGCCCCCTGCACCACCACTGAAGCTTTGCATACATTTTCCTCCTTCATTTTCATATATATTATATTTACCATCAATCTTGTGGCAAGTTGCAGAGCAGGGGGATTGGGTGACATGGTTCTCTGATTGAAGATCAATCTATAAACGGTCCCTTCCTGCTCTGGTTGGAAAAAATGTGAGAACACAGCATTGCTGCTCATGGATCCTTCTTTTAACCCTGGTAGGAACGTGAGCCCTGGGAACGGTAGCAAAACAATCAGCCAAAGGTCTGAAGAGAAACACTAATCAAGAGGAAGGACGAAAAACCGCAAGAAGTGATTGTGTGGTCACCCGGGGACAATTTTTGATGAGTTTGAATAGAAACGCAAGAATCTCAGCAATGTCAAGAGAGGGCCTTGGGTAAAGAACTCAAAGCCCAGTGAATCTGTTGGAGAAATGGTTTTATTTATTAATGGACTATTTAAAAATTTTTTCATGTTCTTCTGAAGGTTTTGCTCCCCTGCACATAAAGGTTTGGTGTAACGGGGTTTGAAACGTTTCCCGTTTTGAAATTGAAAGGCTTATACCTCAGATCAAGGTTTTTCCTCCTTGGGATGTAACCATAGCTCTGTCAAATACTGTACTCCCCAGGAAAGAAGTGTGTGTCTACGTGTGCCTGTGTGTGTGTTGAAGCCCACTTTTATCAAGCTTTGGGGTAGTCTGCATTGCAAACACACACACATGGTTTCGACATTACGGGTCTGACCACGTTGCAATTGCAATAATGAAAAGCAGAATGGGCTGAAGCCCAGGGGCTCTGGGCGTGTTGTCCAGAATGGATTACAAAAATCGGTGGGAAAGAAATAGCTTCATGTACAGAAAAAGGGTTTGGAAATGAGGGCATCAAGAGCCTTCTGGGAAGAAATGTGAACCAGATGGAGGAACCCGAAATTAAGGATGATGATGAAAGGAAAGAAGTAGCCGTTTCTTAGAAGCAGTGGGGGCTGGGTCAATTCTGTGTTCCCTGGTTGTCAAGATGATAGCATGGGAGGAAGGGTGGTGTGGTGCCACCAACATCAGACTTGGGACTTCAAATTCATGCCCTTCTCCAGATGTGCTTGGCTCCACCTGCCTCTGGGGCATGGCCGTTTGCTCAGGGTAGAGCTCTGGGCCACCACCTTTTCCTCATTTCTCAACATTGACAACTGTCCCAGCCTCCCTGGGGTGAGCACCCCTTTGGCCTGGCTCCGCTCTGCTCACTGGGCGGGAACTGCAGCAACACCACTCTTGCCCTTTCTGCCATGCCTAGGCTCAGGAGTGTTGGGGCTGGCTGGAGAGGTCAGGTAACATGAACACATTCAGAAGTGTCGGGGGAGTCACACACCCAGGTGTGTCGGGGCATCTTTGAGCAGTGAGAGACAGGACGGACCTGGCAGATACATTTCGCTCCATTTCTCCCCTTGACGGACTCTTCTGAGATGGAGACGTTTCACATGGCTTCTCTGGAGAGGTCCCTTGTGAAGAAGGAACCAGCAGTGTTTTCTGGGATGCTGCGACCGGCTCAGAAACATACCACCCTTATATTTGCTTTCCTTCCTTTCTGCCTCTCTTCACTTTGCCTTTGCTTCTTGCTGTCCTGAGACTGCACCCTTACAACCTTAGCACACAGCCGCTACTTCACAGACTCTGTTTTCTAGTACACATGGGCTAAGTCATAATATTTGCTAGCTCCTTATTTATCACAGTGAAGCTACCAGCCTCATTTTCCCATTCATGGGAATGGATATATGTCTTAAATGAGGAATGCTATATAATATCTCAGACCACACTGTGATACTAATACTGATTTCAGGTTCATTCCTATGGAGGTTGTTGATGACTTTACATGTGCGCCATTAATTTAGATATGCGGCACATACATGGTGGTTTAAAAAGAACACCACAGGGGAGTTTCTTTTCTAAGGAAAAAGAGTACTGTGAATTTTTAAGCCATTGCATTATATGATATTGATATAATTTGTTTATGAAACAATTTGAACCTATTCATGTGACAATACAAGGCAAACTTGATAATAAGACTTTTATAATAAGTTTATTAAGTATTCTTAACTTGATTGAGACACAAAAAATGGTTTACCTTTTTTCCAGCTATTGCTATCAAATAGATGCTGTTGAATCTCCTTGTAATCGTTTTCTTTTTATTTATTTATTTTTTGGTTTTTTTTGAGATGGGGGTTTTGCTATGTTGCCCAGGATGGTCTCAAACTCTTTGGCTGAAGTGATCCTCTCACCTCAGCCTGTAATAGGCACCACTCTGTATTGGTTTTCTGCTGCTGCATTGCAAATTACTACACACTTATTGTCTTAAAATAATGCCCATTTGTTATACCACAGTTCCGACTGGTCAGAATTCTGGCATGATGTAACTGGGTTTTTTGTGAAGGATCTTACACTCAAAGAGTTGTCTAACTGGGTACCTACCTGAAGGATATCAGAAGAGTCTGTCTTCAGGCTTATGTTTGCAGGATAACCTTGTGGTTCGTTTCCTGGTTGTTGGTGGGGGTTCCTGTCATCTCCTAGAGGCTTCTTGGGGTCCCTTGCCAGGGGACTTCTTACCAGTTGTCCACAGGTCTGTTCACAATATCAAAGCTGGCAGCAGGATCCCTTAGTTTGAATTTCCAGTATGCTTCAAATCTGACTTCCATTCCTGTTGCCAGCCAAAGATAACTCTGTGCTTTAAAGGACTCATGTGATTAGATCAGGCCCACTTGATAGTTCAGGATAATCTCTTAATTTTATTATATTATTTTTTTGAGTTGGGGTCTCACTCTGATGCCCAGGCTGGAGTACAGTGATACAATCATGGCTCAGGTGATCTTTCCAACTCAACCTCCTGAGTTACTACTGGGTCTACAGGTGTGTGCTGCCATACCTAGCTAATTTTTAATTTACTTTTTTTGGTTGAGAAGAGGTCTTGCTATGTTGCCTAGGCTGGTCTCAAACTCCTGAGCTCAAGCAATCCTCCTACCTTGGCCTCCCAAAGTGCTGGGATTCAGGCATGAGCCACTGTGCTTGGCCAATGTCTTAATTTTAAAGTCAACTGATTAGTAAGTTTAATTATACTCGCAAAGTCCCTTTTGTTGGGTAATGTAACATTCAAGGGTGTGATATGTCATCATTCATAAGTTCCACCCATGCTAAAGGGGAGGAGATTATCTTATGACCATGGTCACTGGGATTATTCTTTTTTAAAAAAAATTTTTATTTTAAAATTGTGGGGTACAATTCAGGGTTAGGGCATACAAGTATTCATTGTGCAGGTACCCTTGTTGATGAGGTGTGCTCCTCCTTCCCCAGGCAGATTCCCACTCCTGCCAATCCCACCTCCCTGCTCCCCTGCACCCCCGCAGTTTCCTGCTACTGTTAATCCTTCCCTTATGGTGTTACAATAGTTGTTCAAGGTTCACTTATGAGTGAGAACATATGATACTCAGTTCTTTGTGAAGGATCACTCAGTATTATAGACTCTAAGTCCATCCAGGTAGCAGGTTCTTTATGGCTGTGTAATATTCCATTGTGGATATGTACCACATTTTTTTTTTTACCCAGACCTCTTTTGATGGGCAGCACGGTTGGTTCCATGTTCTTGCTATTGTGAACAATGCTGCAATAAACATATGTGTGCAGGTATCTTTTTCATAGAGTGATTTGAGTTCTTCCGGGTATATTCCCAGTAGGGGGATTGCGGGGTCCTACGGAAGGTCGATTTTTAG
The DNA here is from genome assembly GCA_963574415.1 of Tarsius wallacei. NCBI lineage: Eukaryota > Metazoa > Chordata > Mammalia > Primates > Tarsiidae > Tarsius > Tarsius wallacei. Next base: position 6,428 of record CAUYQG010009578.1, read on the forward strand.
AACTTTTAGGATTCGCCACACTGATTTCCACAGAGGCTGTACTAGTTTACACTCCCACCAACAGTGTAGAAGTGTTCCCTTCTTATAATTCTTTCTACCACATGTCTTTTCCTGTTTCGGGTGACATTGCAAGGGAATCCCATAATGTCTCAGTTACTTTCAGGTATTAAAAAGTCTGGTGTATTTTAGACCAGATTAACCTTCAGCCTTGACCCATGGCCTGATTGACCTGCAGAAGAAGGGGGAGGCAAAAAAAAAAAAAAAAAAAATCTTCTCTTTCATGTCATTCGTTCCCTTTTCTGAACGTCTTTTTTTCTTCCAGCCTGTTGAGGATTTGGGGGAAAAGTTATAGGTAAAGGGGGCAAAATCTTTTTTCTTCTCCGGCCACAGTTACATGACTCTTTGGCTAAGCTGACTTTCTGGCTGACGCCTGTGTAGCAGGTGTTTGCATGCTGGTTTTCTTACATGTGGAGTTCAGAGCCTTACCATGCAGAGTTTTGATGTGACACCTGCTTCGCACTGGCCTGTCCCAACCCTGCTTCAGGTCCCAATGCAGGCTCTAACTCACCCCACAGTTGCTTAGATTTCCACCACTTATTTGCATGTATCAGGCGAGTCCAAGCAATACCATTCAAATCCATATACTTGCTGTAGCACGTCTGGCCCTTGGAAAACTCATCCCAACTAGTGGGAAAATAGATAGATCCGTGGCTCCCCAATAATTTTCTGGTCTCCCGCATCTGGACTGTGATGCTGGGCTGATCCCTGTGAAGGAGACAGGGAAGAAAAAAGAGGAAGGTCTTAGATGACAGGACAGTTTCAGGAAAGTTCCATCAAGGCTCTCAGACATGAGCCTGACTTAGTATTCCCGCTACACTCAGTCGTTGGTCTGGGAGCAAAGAAAGGCATGATCTTGGCTCATTTGTGATGGGAGATTTCATTGCACAGCAGCTGGGCTATTGGTTGTGCTCTCTGCTGCAGGAGATCTGAGAGGCACGTTTCCATGGCCACCACAACTGCAAAGTCTAGGGCTCCTTCCTTAGGCCAGATCAATGACTCAAGATCACAAAACCCCTATACCTTACTGTTGTCTGCATGTATAAACTGGAGAGGCCGGGCTCGGTGGCTCAGCCTGTAATCCCGCGCTTTGGGAGGCCGAGGTGAGTGAATTGCCTGAGCCCGAGGGTTCGAGACCCGCCCGGGCAACTTGGTGAGACCTCGTCTCTACAATAAATCAAAAACTAGCCGGGCGTGGTAGCGCGCGCCTGTAGTTCCAGCTCCTCGGAAGGCTGAGGCAGAAGGATCGCCGGAGCCCAGCGGGTCCAGTCTGGATGACAGAGGGAGACTCCAACTCAAAAAAAAAAAAAAAAAAAAAAAAATAAATAAAATAAACTGGAGAGAGGTCATAGGACTCAGTGGGGTAACTGAGCCAGTTCAGTCTCTTTCCTAAAAAGCTGCCTTTTCCTCCCATTTCTGGCTTTCTTTAAAATGTGGTATCATTATGTCTCTTTGTCACCAGCTCTGGGTTTGGTAAACAATTCTGGGGGCAACATGAAAAGGTCCTCTCATCCTGCTAGAACTTTCTGTAAAAGAACAGATAGAAGTCTCTTATATACATCTTATGTGATTTTCTTTTTTTAAATTCGTGTTTATTTTTTGTAGAGATGGGGTCTAGCTATGTTGCCCGGGCTGGTCTCAAACTCCTGCCCTCAAGCAATCCTCCTGCTTTGGCCTCCCAAAGCGCTGGATTACCTGTGTGAGCCACTGTGCCGGTCAATTTAGTTCTTAATGAGAATACCTTTATGCTCTTGTTCCTTGTATCCTTTTTTTTTTTAAGTTCTTTCAGTACAACATATTTTCTTTAAAGGAAAATTTGAAAATACCGAAAAACAGAAAGCAAAAAGTTTTACAGCGACATATAATCTTAAATAGCAAACATTAATATTTTGATATTTCCTTTCGGGCTTTTTTTTCCTTTAGAATTTTGTATTCTGTTCTCCTACCTCTCATAAAAGTTTATAGAATAAACTTTAAATTTTCTTTAAAAAAATAACTTTTGGTAATTTTAAAAGTAATACTAGTTTGATGGAGAAAATTTGGTAATATAAGCTCCGATTCTACTGTGTAGAGATAGCCGCTATTCACATTGTGTTTTCTTTTAAAAATATATAAAAACAACCCTATGGTAATTCTACTGGTGTTATTCCGCATCTATTCTCTTCAATTAACATATTACGAGCATGTCCTCAATACTAATTTAAAAGGTATCAATGTAACTAACTACCTACATACTTTTCTGTAGCACAAATTCTCCTATTATATATTTAGATGTCTATTTGCCATTAGAAATAATTCTGTGACATGCTTCTATCCCTACCTTTCTTGTCTTTTTTTTTTTTTTTTTAGAGTAGATGCCTGGGTGTAGGGATACTCAGTCAAAGGTGATTTATATTTGGTAGGATTTTGATAAATATGTTGCCAAATTCCTTTTCAGAAATGTACCATTTTGTACTCCCATCAGCAGTGAATGAGATAATTTTCTATTCTTAACTCCCACCCCTTCTTATCCTGGTTTCAACTCACTGGTAGTTCCTTTCATGTATTCACTTTCTTTATCGGTATGAGGATGTCCTGAGCTTGTTTTGAGGGAGGTAGTTTTCAGCGAGAGGAGAGCAATTGTTTTTAGTATTTCTTTAATTCAATTTCTCATTTCTGAATTTAGAAGCTACCAAGAAGCACATACATTTTCCTTGGCATCTGTAGAACAGAGACTCAAATATGCCTGTGTCTGGCTTGCTCTAATCATAGGAGGCTTTTCTGATTGTGTTACTTTTAATTTTTCTGCTTTCTCAGAAGGAATCTTTTTCCATCTTGTTCTTCATCTAGAGCCCCTGGCTACTTTGTTCCAGCAACTAACTTCTTTAGAGACTGCTTCTGACATGGAATTTAAAGTGAAAATATCCCTTCTAACACAGTAGAAAATTGAACAGAAAATTAACTGACTCCATTAGATTCATGGTTGCAAAATGTCTGGCTAGGCTTACAGGTTTAGTCTTTGACTACGACGTAGAGTTTTCCCCTGTGAGGAAGTGTCTCATGCATTGCTTAAGTCTTGGCCTCACTGGCATTTGCTGTAACCCACAGGAAGTGCTGGCCTTGACTGGAAAATACTTAGGGACATATTCACGGTTTTCTGTGAAATTTGGTCTTGTACCTGGGATGTCCAGACTTGCATCAGTGAATCATGATAGGGGTGACAGTAGAAACTCTTGTGACTAGAAGACACCTGTACTAAACTCTGGTACCCACCGAGACAGGCAGACGTGTTTCCCAGTCAGGGCTCTTCCAGTGCACTAGGCCCACGTGGCCAGAGCTCTTTTATCAGGTCCCAACTTCTCTGATGTTGTTTCTGTTTCTCCACAGGCCCTCACATGTCTCCACAAAACATAAGGGGAAAGTTTGTTTAAGATTTTAATCTCAAATTTGTGATTAGTCTGATACTTGAAGAAGAAAAGGAATTGTCCAAATTCATAATTAGGGTAGGGCTATAATACCTCAGTTCTTTTCTTTTCTTTTCTTTTCGAGTTAGTGTCTCACTCTGTCTCCCAGGCTGGAACGCAGTGGCATGATTACAGCAGCAGCCTCAACTTGCAGGGTTCAGGTAATCTGTCCACCCCAGTCTCCCAAGTAGCTGGGACTACAGGCATGCACCACCACCCCCAGCTATTTTCTTGATTTATTGTGTAGACGAGGTTTTGCCATGTTGCCCAGGCTAGCCTCGAACTCCTGGGCTTAGGCAATCCTCTCACCCTGGCCTCCCAAAGTGCTGGGATTACAGGTTTGAGCCACCACACATGACCTGGCCTCAGTTCTTTATAACTGAGGCTACTTTTTTTTTTTTTTTTTTTGAGTTGGAGTCTCACTCTATAGCTCAGACTGGAGTGCAGTGGCCGCTCCTGGCCACCGCAGCCTCGACCTGCTGGGCTCCGCCGATCCTTCCACCTTAGCCTTCCAAGTAGCTGGAACTACGGCACGTGACCATGCCTGGCTAAATTTTTGATTTATTGTAGAGATGAGGTCTCACCAAGTTGCCCAGGTTACTGACCTCATCTTGGAAGGCAGAGTCATTTTGCCCATGGCCTGCTCATGAATTGTACATCTGACAGGTATCCCTAAAAGGACCATGGTGGGCATGGACTTTACCAAAGAACCCATCCTTTCTGATATTCCTTGAGATGGGCTCTCATCCCTGCCTGTTCTTATGTGAGCACAAGCCCTACAAAGCTGGTGTCAGACAGGATCACATCCATGTTGATATAAGAATGTGTTCAAATATGCAATCCATAGTTTGGAAATTTGATTAATTCCACAAAATAACTATCCTCTGCTCCCTGCATTATGGCTTTCTATGAGTTAAGTATGTGAAGATGGTGCTACTGGGATGTAACAGTAATGCCATGTCAAAAAATGTCCAGGGTCCAGATAGATCATATTTTTTTTTTTACATCTACTAGACTGGAGAAGGTGAAACAAAACTTCTTTTTGACTAAGGAAGAAGGGAGGATGTGAATCTAACTTTTGCTATAGGAGAGATAAGAAAAAAAATTAGGGCAAGGGACTGAAGCCTTGAGTCAGGGTTCTTGAGTTTTCTGTGTCTATTGGGGCCTAGTATATGTATAAGCCAGTAGAGGCAAAGCAACAGTAGGATTAAATATGAGCTCAGAGAACCCAGTAGTATACATAGTCAACAGGGAATATTTGATTTCAAGATTGAAGCAATTATTATTTTCAATTTCTCTACTCCTCCTCCTTCCTTTTTTCTAGCAAATGAGGGTAAAACTCACTTCAAAAATCATTTGAGGTCAGGTGTGATGACTCACACCTGTAATCCTAGAATTTTGGGAGGCTGAGGTGAGAGACTCACTTGAGCTCAGGAGTGTGAGACCAGCCTCGGCAACATAGTGAGAACTTGTCTCTATAAAAACAAACAAACAAAACATAGCTGGGTGTGGTGGCACATACCTGTAGTCCCAGCTACTCAGGAGGCCAAGGTGGAAGGATCACTTGAACCCAGGAGGTAGAGGCTGCAGTAAGCCAGGATCATGCCACTGCACTCCAGGATGGACAACAGAGTAAGCTGAGAAAACAAAAAAAATCACTTGAATAAACACGAGTGTTATGGCCTCTGGTGAAACAAGCCTGTGGGTAGCTGAATTGTAATTAGAAACAAAATGAATCTAATGGGAGAGAAAAACAAATGGAAATTTGGAATGGGGCAAAATTTGGATCAGAGTATAATGCTCTGGTAGATATCAGATTGGATAATACAGAGAAAAGGACAGAAGGAAAGAAAGAAAATGTTTAAAAATAAATTAATTGCAGTCACACACAGAACCTTTAGCAAAATTAGAAGCAGCCTGAACCAACACAGCACATACTCTAAATTAATAAACTATATTCAATTTAATGGCTATGCAGGCCAAGGAAGCGTTACGATGGTGAGTCATTTAAAATGAAGCATTATTTTTTTGTGAAACAAAGAAAAGAAAGGAGAACAAAAAGGTTGAAAGACTCAAATGAAGATAAAATGTTTAAATATGGGCATCCAATGTCCTGAGGAGACCAGAGGCATTACAAAGCAAGACAAACTGAATAGTGAGAAATGAGCAGATTGCACTTAACAAAGAAATGGTTTTTGGTTTGTTTGTTTGTTTTATTTTAGGCTTCACAAAGGAACGTAAAAGACAAGTACCAGGAAAAGAGATAGAAACCAGCATGGCTCACATGAAAAGAAATAAAGTTTATTCTTGAACAATACCTTCACATCATGTCTGGGGAAAGTGGAAAGAAACAGAAAACTGGTAATTATTACCATGAGACTTAAAATGTACATCTTGGCAGTGATTATTTTTAAATTTGCAAGTATCTCAGGAACATATTTTAGAAAATAACAATTGAAATGATACAAAGAAAAGGGCCTCTTTGGTTCCACCCAATCCCACTTTCCTGTCCAAAGACTTTATCAAAAAATGTAATAGAAAGAACAAATCTGGAAGGTCATCATTTTCTTGATAATAAAAATATATGCTAGCTACTCACTGCTCTTCTTATGCTCACTTTTGATCATTAGGCAACTTTACTCTGAGTATAAAATTTCTAGTATTGCTATTTCCCTTTTGAATTTTGTGATGCTAAAATGTTCTTGAAATTAAAATGTTCCACCCCTTCCCACTCTCCAAATCCCCATCTGTTCCCTTGTGAGCACAAGACTCACACAGCTGGTCTCAGACATGGTCACATCCATGTTGATTTAAGAATATGTTCAAATAAGCAATCTCTAGTTTGGGGATTTAATTAATTCTACAAAACACCTAAAAGTGCCAGGTAGGATTTCTAGGAGCTGGAAGGACACAGATAAATAAGACAGGGCCTTTAAGGAAATTCTGGCATAACATTAAAGAAAACTAATATTTTCATCCAGCAGGAGCTGAAATTGAAGTGATTGGTGTCTAAACTTTGGAGCCATGCAAATCTGGATTTGAATCCAACCCTGCCACTTATCATTTGCATAGCCTTTAGAAGATAACACTTCTTTTTTTTTTTGAGCTGGAGTGCAGTGGCATGCTCACAGCCACCCCAGCCTTGACCTGCTGGGCTCCTGTGATCCTTCCACCTCAGCCTTCCAAGTAGCCAGAACTACAGGCATGTGCTACCACACCCGGCTAATTTTTGATTTATTGTAGAGATGAGTTCTCACCAAGTTGCCCAGGCTGGTCTCGAACCTGTGGGCTCAGGCAATACACTCTCCTCGGCCCTCCAAAGTGCTGGGATTACAGGCTGAGCTACCGAGCCCGGCCGACATGAACACTTCTTATGGTTTTTCTCATGCTTTGATTTTCCACACCCCTCCATGCCACCTCGCACATAATGGCAGCAGATTCTGTTCCTCTGGCCACAGTGACTGGTTCAGGGATGGACACAGAATCTAATCTGCACCCATCAGGTTCATTCCCTGAGGTTTTTTTTTTTCCTATCTGGAGTTAGAAGGAAAGAACTTGTTTCTTTTTGATGCTGAGGCTTTAAGAATATAATTTTGAGGGTGCCTGCCGTCATTTTTCCAGTGTTGTAGGAGCAGAGAATAAAGCAATGTAGAAATATTATTTTATTATGTATTGTTTGAAATAATAAAATCAATACATATGTATAGGTCTGTGTCTAAACATCATTAATCCCATTCCTTTACCTCTCTTTAGGGGTGATTGCTATCCTGAATTTTGTGTTTGTCATCTTTTTTTCTTTCAATATAGTTTTATCACAAGTATATACACACCTAAACAATTTATTGTTCAGTATTGTTTTTTAGAAATTTATAAATAATATACTGATGTTTTCTTCTTCATCCCTTTAGATGGGCAAAGATTAAGAATTCTGATAATCTCAAATTGTTGGTGAAGTTTGAAATAACAGGAACTCATATATCTCCTACAGACATGTAAATTAGAAAAACCACTCTGAATAAGTAATCTGGTATAATTTTGTGAAGCTGAATATAAATGTAGATTAAGGCCCCGCAGTGTCACTTTTAGGTATATAGTCTGGAGAAACATTTGCACATATACTCCAGCAGACATGTATAATTACTTACAGAGCCTGTCTTCATGAGAAAAAAGAAAGAAAAAAAGGAAATAAGCCAATTGTCATTGAAGGGAGGATAGGTGAATAAATTGTGCATTCACGTGGCAGAATAGGATGCAGGAGTGAATATGGATGAGCCACAGGCACGTGCAACAGTGTGGATGGATCTTAGATGGAAAATAAAGCTATTTTAAGGGACAGTTGTATTCTGTGGTGAGTTCTATGTGCTATATTCTTAGTCCACAGTTCAATAACTGTCATTGACCTGACAACAGGTCAGGGACATGTTACACTATTTTTACGCCCTAGTATGAGCAGGGGACAGAGGCTGAGATGGGCCGTAATAAATATTGTTCCAGACCCACCGCATGAGTCATTCCAGGGAAGGGAGAGCAGTGGAGAATGAAAATGCCCACTGTCGTGATGAGTTGGAGAGTCACCCTTGGCCTGACTGGCTGGACTCCTGAGCTGGGTTGGCTCAGGGGGTTGGTTGGGAACAGATAGTGAGAAATCTTTCTTCTGCTTCAGGACTAGAAACCTATGACTAGCTCTTTGCAATTCTTATTTGCATCATCTGCATGGCCTGATCCAAAAGGCCATATTATTTACTGATTTACTGTTATCGATGTCATCTTCGAGATGAGTCAATATCATTTCTGATGTGAACCCTGGCTCAGGGGTCTATGCAGTAGTAAACTGGTCACTTTGGGCTTCTCCTTGGAAGATCGTTTAAACAACTTCTTCTTTCAAGATTTTAGGTACTGTCTAAAAGCAAAGTTAGAATTTATTTCTAATATTTTATCAGGAATAACATTGTAGAGAGGATGAAGAGAAGTTGGATAAAGTGTTAGATAAAATACAGCCAGATAGAAGGAATAAGTTCTAGTATTTGATAGTATAGCAGTGAAATTATAGTTAATAATTTATTATATATTTCAAAATACAAGGGGGGACCCAAACAACCCGGAATTTATTTATAAAAAATTGTGTATTTATTCTTACATGTTTACATTTCAGTCACCTTCAAAGTATTCTCCGTGTGATGCAATACACCTATTGAGATGCTGTTCCCACTGCCTAAAAGTTTTTGAACTTGCCAATTTTGATGCCTTTTCGTGCTTCTGCTGTCTTTTGTTTCACCTCTTCGGAAAATCGGCAGAATATTTCCCTTTCAGGACTTTTCATTGGGGAAACAACAACCAAAAAAGGCGTTCCGGGGGAGATGGGGGCGGGAAGGGTGCATGGACGGGGGCTCATTCCAATTTTTGGGGGGTCAAAAACTGTTGAAGACTCAGCATGGTGTGGGCAGGTGTGCTCATAAATCACTCATCATGAAGTGGGCAAACGCCTGAAAGAATCTCTGACAAAATTCACGGAAGCCAAATGCAGCCTCTTACAATGCTGGCTGGTATACTGATGCCAATGGGTTCCTAGAACACTTACCTAGCAGGGGAAATCTGTACTACCTGTACTGCGAAAGGAAGCCTGTACTCCAAAAGAGAATCCCAGTTTTTTTTTTTTTTTTTTTTTTTGGTCCTCCTCCTTCTTGTAGCTAGCAGAGAAGAATTGTAATGTTCCTAACACAAAGAAAAGATAAATGTTTGTGGTCATGGATATACTAATTACCCTGATTTGATCACTACACACTTTCAAAATATCACATGTATCCCCTAAATATGGGCAACTACAAAGAAAATAAACCACAGTTAGTTGAACAAGACAAAACAGCCAGAGACTCAAATAAGCTGGAGAATGATGGATGATTTGCATGCTTGATGGGGAAAAAAAATTGGTGAGACCTACAGATATGGTTGAATCAATGAGTAACAGCATTTTTTCTTTGTTCATGGTACATAAAATAGAGGGGTGTCTCACAATTGATGGTAACATAGACGTAATTAAATAGGGTATATTTACCTATTTTACAAATAATCTACTTTTGCTCTTTTGCCAATAATCATTTTTATACATAATACTCTGCACATATAAACAATATTCACTCAATACGCCCCATGAAAGATGAGCCATTTATATGGTTTTGTAGCAGCTGGTGGGCGGAGGCGAAAAGGGAGAATCTTCACAGCTGTGTCCACTGAACTACCCAGCAACCAGAAAGAAACACTGCTGAAAAAGCAAGAGAGCGAGAGGCAGAAAGGGAAAGGAGGAGAACCCTTTCGGGAATTCTTGATTACACATGTCACCGTGGGTTCCCTGAATTGTCATAATAAAACCCCTTCTGGTTGTTTCCAGCAAGTTTTTATCTCCTGCAACCAAAGCACCTCCAATTAAGATAAGCACTTAGCACCCTACCCAACATTTAAGTGAGTTCTCTGTAAATGCTGTTGTTTTACTATCGTGGCGAGGGATTTCTCGAGGTTCACCAAAAACCCTTACAGAGTAGAAAGGAAAAGAGGAAGAACTCAATGATTCCGTCCTCAGCTGGGGCAATCATGGAAGGTCTTAAAGATGGCTGATATTTGGACAGGTGCATGTGGGAAGGCAGAGGAACCACACAGAAGGGATGGTCAGCAAAGGCAAGCAGAGGGCTCCGTTTGGGAAGAACTTGGGAGCTGTGATTGTGGGTCTTGGAAGAGAAGCTGGGCTTAGTTTAGAAGCAACTCGTGTCACATGACGAGATTTTTGCAAGGAAGCGATAGGGATTGAAAGATGGCTTTAAAAAATTAAAAAAAAAATTTAAAGTTGTGTAATACAAATCAGGATTGCGTACACAAGTGTTGTTTTTTTTTTTTTAAACCAGGAAAGTGACAACCTAAGAACTTTCTTTAGACATATCACTCTGGCACCAATGTGTAAGATAAAGCAGAGAGGCATGGAACGATACTGGAGGCTGTGACAGTTTGGGTGTGAAGAAATGAAGGGGAAGTGAGATATCAATATTCCTTTCCTGTGTGACATTAAATGGTGTACACCCAAGAATAAACATACAAACGGTCTGTGAGCAGTCTCGTAATGACCATCGAAATGGCTCACAGCTGTGCCACTGACCTTCGCCTTCTCCGGAGAGACTCTTTCCCTCAGCTCTCCACGTTTGCCTGCTGCCTGCCCTTGTCCTTCTTCCTTTCCATGTCCAGGCTTTTTATCCCAAATAGAAACAGCGGATTTTCCATTGCTTTTGGGTAATGCCGCACATCTGGTCGGCCCACTTCAGACATTCTGTGAGTGCATACACATGTGTCCACGCACAGACTCATTCGGGAAGAGCCGAGAACTAACAATTCACACAGGTTGAGTTGGGACCTTTTTTCCTTTACGATGGCATTTTGACAGCAAGAAAAATGACACGAGAAGAGCACTTATTGATTCACAAAAGGCCTTCCTTGTGAATTTGGATACAGATCCATCAGTGCAGTCTAGACAAATCTATGTCTATTTGGGAGGTGAAAAGCGATAGTATTATAGATGTTGTCACTGACATTGACCTAGAGAGAGATGCTGCTTTCCCAGTGAACACCGCAGAAGTAATCCATAGACATGTTTGGGCTCAATAAATATTCTTATAAATAATATCGAAGATGATATTTTACATTTGGGAGAATAACTCTTATGCAGTGGAAGTCAGGAAAAAATAAATTGGGAATATACTGCTCAATCCTGACCATGTGGTCATTTTAATGATGCAGTAAAAATAGAGATGGAACAAATTAGTGCTTCTTTATGAGCATGGGCTGACTACTTAATGCTCTCAATCTGGAAAGATGAAGGTGGGTCAGGATGTGATAAAAATTTACAGGGTCATGAACAGAATGAATCAGGTGAGTAACGACTTAGAAAAATAAGGGTAAGGAATACATACTTAAGGTAGCATGGAGACAAAATAAAACAAAGTGTGGCTTTACACATAGTAAAATCGTGCAACTCATTATTCCAAGAAATAGAGTTATATGATGGGATTTCAGAAGGGTTTTGATAAATTCATGGGTGAAAGATGGATAGTGAGTATGTTTAAGAAATATGCCCATACCATTTTTTTTTTTAGTGGGGGGGGGTCTCACTCTGTCACCCAGGCTTGTTGCGGTGGCACAATTATGGCTCACTGCAGCCTCAACTCAACCTCCTGGACTCAGGCAGGCGATCCTTCTGCCTCAGCCTCCTGAGTAGCTGGGACTACAGACATGTGCCACCATGGCCAGCTATTTTTTTCTTTTTCTTTTTGTAGAGATTAGTTCTCGCTATATTGCCCACGCTGGTCTCGAACTCCTGGGTTCAAGTCATCCTCCTGCTGTGGCCTTTCAAAGTTCTGGGATTACAGGCATGAGCCACCATGCCAGGCCTTCATACTTTTTGTTTTAAATCACAAAAATACCGTGTTCATTGGAGGAAAATGAGAAAAATTATATAAGCAAAATTTAAGAAGGCCATCTTTTCTTAAAAATAATAACTATTAATATTTTGGTGTACGTTATCAACACTACTTTTCTATTTGTATATTTGATGTACTCAAATAGGCTCAAATGAAACATTGTTTTGCAATTTGCTTTTTCAACTGAATATTTTGTAATCAATAATCAATTTCCATGTCAATAAATTTAGAACTACACAACTATTTCAACTGACTGCAACGTGCTGCTTTGTATTTGTGCACTAAAATTTCCTTGGCCAATTCCATATTGCTAACAATATTCTGGGTTTTCTTGCATGTTATTTTCTAGGTTTGTGATATTTTTGTCAACTTAAAAATTCCCTATTAAATTTTAAATGCAATTACATTGAGTTTACAGATTAATTTGGAGGAAATATTTACAATATGTTGCAATTTTATCTAGAAACAGTATGTAATTTTTTTTTTTTTGGAGTTGGAGTCTCACTCTGTTGCCCAGACTGGAGTTCAGTGGCACACTCACGGCCACCCCAGTGTCGACCTGCTGGGCTCTGGTGATCCTTCCACCTCAGCCTTTCAAATAGCTGGAACTACAAGTGTGCGCTACCACACCCAACTAATTTTTTTTTTTTTAAATTTATTGTAGAGGTGTAGTCTCGCCAAGTTGCCCAGGCTGGTCTCCAACCCTTGGGCTCAGGCAATCCACTTGCCTTGGTCTCCCAATTGCTTTAAAAATATTTTACTGTTTCAAGTGGTCTCCCTGTCAAACTTTCTTACTAGCTTTAGCTATTTTTCAGTTGTTTTTCTCAGATTTTCCAGTTTAACCAGTCAAATCATCAGCAAATAATGATAACATAAATGCTTTTATTTTGTTTTTGTGTGCATTTTAATTGCCATGCACTCCTAGAATAATGTTAAATAGTAGGTGTATGACCATTTTGTTTCTCATTCTAATGAGGATGACTTCATTGTTATATGTCTTTAGGTATGATATAGTAATTTGATTGACAACCTCTTCAGTCAATTTTCTTATTTTATATTTTCTTAGTAAATAAGAAAATTTTATAAAGATTTCAGGTTAAGTAGCTTAGAGCTGTGTATAACAATCAGTTTTGAACCTCTTAATGTCAATGCCTAATTAATTAATTTTTATTCTTTATTGTTGAATAACCAAATACTTAAGTTTTAGATTTTCTATTGAATGTACCTTTGGTTGAACATTACACAGGTCATGGTAAATATGATGTGGTACGAATAGTATTTTCTTTACAATATGTACTATTTTGTTTTGACTAAAGAGTTTAGAAGAGTACTCTAGTTTCTAACTTTTAATTTTTTATTGATTATTTTATTTTTATTCTCTGGTATTATAACTATTATTTAATATAAAAAGTTTATATTTATTTTTGACAATTTTATCTTCCAGTGGAATGTGAGATCTTTCACTATGATAATAACTTTGTAAATTTCTTCTTACATTTGTAATAGTTTAAAAGTATCATTTCAGTGCTGTACTTAGCTTCATATGTTCAGTATGGAGTTTACTTTTTTCTGTTTGACAAACTTCTCTGATTTACAATTTGTCATGGCTTTAATGCCATTTTGTCCACTCATACTGCAGTCTTGTTCTCTCTTTCTCTCTCTCTCTCTCTCTGCATTTCCCTGGCTTATCCTTGCTCGCTTTTATTTTTATTTTTATTTATCAATTTAAAAAAGTTTTGTTTTAAAGATGGGTGCAATTCAGGGCTAGGTATACAAACGGTCATTGTACAGGTAAAGTTTGGACCTCACTTTGGGCCCCACTTCACCTGGTACCCTTATTGATGAAGTATGCCATCTCCCTCCTCTGGCAATGTCCCACTACAGCCAGTCCCTTTCTTATAGTATTATGATAATTGTTCAGGGTCTGCTTATGAGTGAGCTTACCTCGCTTTTTAAAAAAAACTCTTAAATATCATTTTGCTTCAAATGTGTGCCTTGAAAAAGCATATAGTTTAATTTTATCTGTTGATCCAACGTTACAATATCTTATATTAGTGGATTTTATCCTATTCACATGTACTGGTCTTATTTCTGCCTTTTTATTTCATATTTTTTTCCAACTTTTTTCATTCTCTCTGGCATTGTTCTACTTAACCCTATGTTTTTTCCCCGGTATGATATCTGAAAGTTACTTATTTTTAGTCTTCTAGTTGTTACTCTTAATTATTTATAGAGTTTAGACTCATATTTATCTACCTTAATAAAATAATCCCAGTGACATTCCTCCTGAATGTTGAGTGATTTATCACACCTTCATTCCTTTTTGCTTTCACCCCACCAATCTTTTAGATGCAGACTATTTTTATTAGCTTTTTTCTACATTGACAAATATTTCTGAAAGAATTACTTTTGACGTTTGGATTAAGTTTGCTAATTGATTTTGTAGACGCTATTGGTAAAGTAATGGGAACTGGTTTCTTTGTACACTGTCACAATTTTTATACTTGAGCACACCTACATTTAAGTTCTGTTTATGAATTTATTTCTCAGCATGCTGGAATATTCTTCTAAATAATTTTTTCAAAGAGAGCATTTTTTCCCCTGAATTATCGTATGTTTGATATACAATTTTTGGAGTTCAGTGTTTAAGTTATTCTCAAAATTTTATATACATTGCTTCATTTCTCCCTCATTGTAATATTCTTTGGTCAATTCAGTGGGAATATGGTAATGAAGGCAATTTAATGCATAGATTCAAGTGGACATCTTACAATGAATACTATTATAGTATAGTCCTTTTTGGAAGTAGGAATATCTTAGAACATGTCCATAGTTCGTTAACAGAAGCAGATCATCAGGCAGAATGATCCATACATCTGCTTTTTGGGGCATCTGAAAAGTAAATATGATTTTAAACTGTGCTCATAGAGATGTGAAGGCTGTCCCTTCTAAATCCTTACACTGAACATATACAGAGGGTGCCAAAAAAAGTATACATGTTTTAAGAAAGGAAAAAAACTTATTAAAATTGTAATACTCAATATATACAGATAACAAAAGATGAATGCAAGTCATGTTTGACTTCTGCAATTACAAGAGGTGCTCAAAGTGGTTACCACCAGTGTCCAGACACTTCTGATTATGGTGAACTAAAAGTAATACATAGATAACAGCTCTTAAAATATGTATACAGTTTTTGGCACCCCCGGTATGCAGAAGTAGGATGAAAAAATAATTTTATTTTTTTGCATGCTATCTGTTCCCCCATCCTACCCAGGTCTGCTTGTTTGAATTATTTTCCCCCAAACTTGCAGACTCCCCAGTGTGTTTGTTTTCTTATTTGGGATGAAAGGGTGACAGTTTCCATGGTAGATCATGTCTGTGTATTGCCAGGGTAGCTTTTTTTTGGCATGGATTTCTTTGGCATGGAAATGTCAGTACTTCCCTCCATTTTCTATCCAAGCTTTAATTATGAAAAATTTGAAACATACAGAAAAGTAATCAGTATATCAAATATCTATATACTTACCCCGAGTTCCAAAAGTCAACGTTTTGCCCGACTTGCTTTATCTCTTTCAACATACATATTGTTTCACCTTGAACTATTTGAGAGTATGTTGATGACATCATGACACCTCACCCCTAAATACTTCAGCATATATCTCCTAAGCATAGGACATTCTCTTACATAATCATAATACCATTATCCACACAAAATATTAACCATTATTATACCATTGTTTCTATTCAGCCCACCTATGCTATTTCTTGAATAACTTCCTTTCTGTTTGGGGGCTATTTATTATAACTCTCCCTGTTTCCAGGGACCAATTTAGATGTTTTCTCCCTCATTTTAATATTCTCTGGCCATTTCCGTGGGAATATGGTAGTGAAGGCAATTTAATGCATAGATTCAAATGGGCATTTTACAATGGATGCCATTATGTTATAGTCCTTTTTGGAAGTAGGATTATCTTAGAGCTTGTCCACAGTTCGTTATCAGAAGCAGATCATTAGGCAGAATGATCCATACATCTGCTTTTTGTGGCATTTAAAAACTGTGTTTTGAATGAAAAGTAAATATGATTTTGTACCGTGCTCATAGTGATGTGAAGGCTGTCCCTTCTAAATGACGGTCTTCATCAAGATGTATCAGCCCCCAAAGGCGAGAAGGAAGATGAATTCTAAATAGCTAAACTCACACGTTTGACGGATGGTCGTCAAGACTAATAAGAAGGCAGTGAGGGCCACAGGGATTATATAATAGTTACTGGTTAATTTTTGTGAACATGCTTCTAACGTGTATCTGTGTGGTGTATGTATGTGAATGGTGCAAGGCTCAGGAAATCCTTTGGGAAGGATGATGAGATTATGAGGAAGGAGAAGAGATGCAGTTACATGATTTCACTCCTAGTATAAGTTTCCAGGCCCGGAACGTTTTTTAATAGAGTAATGTGGTCTATATCTCTAATGGCAAGAGGAGAAACTAGAACTCTGAACAAGTGAGACTCATCTCAAAGACTGAATTGGTGCGGCAAGGAGGGGTTACAGAAACCATCTACCCTGGCCAAACATTTCACTATTTACAAAGTAAATTTTATTTAAAAAGAAGCTAGGGGTAGGCCATGCAAAATGAGACCCAGAAATAATTGGAAAGGCGGCAGAGGAAAGATGAGAGAGTTTGAATAAGTCCTGAAAGCCCAAGGGCTAAGAATACCAAGATAATTTAAAAACACAGGGAAGATTCAAAAACACATGTAGCTGCAGGGAGGGTTGGCCAAAGAACAGAAACGGAGAAAACCATAGGAAATGGAAAAGAAGGGAAATGGAAAACGGATGAAGACGTTAGTCTGACAGGAATGCAGACGCACATGGAAAGACGCCAAAAAGACCGGGCGAATAAGCGCCCTGGATGGAATTTAGGGTATGTAGCCGACTGGAATGAAAGTAAAACCCACTGCTACACTAGCAAGAGAGGGTGGGAAGGCGACCAAAGAACCAGGGGGAGAACAGTATGGGTTTCAACAGGAGGTAATGTATTGTGTTCAGAGGCACTTGAGCCTACAACATAGCAATTAGACACATGATCTAGAGAATGCAAGGGCAAAGGGCGAAATAAAGGAAAGAATGTCTGGTCACTCTATATATAAACCTGTAAGTCTGAGATACATGTCTCTTTGTCTACTCTAGTTACTGTTTTCTCTTTTGTTGACATGTAAAACATTTCCACAAAGTGGTTTTGGGGTACTGTAGTGAAATGAAGCTCATAGTAGAAAACAGTAGACTATGAGAGAATTTTAGGAGATTGGGTGGTTATTTTGTAATGTAAAAACAGATTTGTTTCTTCTTTGGTTGTTCTTGTGTGCTTTGCAGAATCAGTCTCACAGCATTGATGTCTTTACACCTTGAGCACCTCTGAATTTTGAGTTTAATTGCAAATAATTTAAGCCAGAACAAGTGTTGAGCCTTATTATTTCTTCCTGGAGTCACCTTGGGATCAGCTTTGAGGAACTCTGTTTTTCCAAGAATTAAGCTGACTGCATGGTCCTAAGCCTAGTGTCTTGGGGAAAATATTTTATTTGCAGCTGCATATTTGTGTTTTTGCCCCAGTGGTATTAGAATTTGCCTTGTAAGGAGTAAATATTCATCCTTTGGCACCTGGAAGATGGGATGCTATCTTGGATGACCAGAAGAAACAGGGTACAAGAATCTCTTATGTTTTTGCCTCTAGTCCGTACTCTTTTCTTTAATGAAATGGTCTTTTAAAAAATAAAATACAAGCCGAATGTGGTGGCTCATGCCTTTAATCCCAGCACTTTAAGAGACTGAGGCGAGAGGATCCCTTAAACCAAGGAGTTCAAGACTAGCCTAGGCAACATAGAGAGATCTCCTCTCTAAACAAAAATCAAAAATTAGCTGGGCGTGGTGGTGTGAGCCTATAGTCCCAGCTACTTGGGAGGCTGAGGCAGAAGGATCACCTGAGCCCAGGAGATCAAGGCTGCGGTGAGCTGTGCTGGTGCCACTGTACTCCAGCCTGGGCAACAGAGTAAGACCCCTGATTCAAAATGAACGAATGAACGAATAAATGAATGAATGAGCAAATAAATAATAAAAACAAAATACAATGAGGCCCACCACTTAACATAGTAAATGGGTTCCAAAGTAACCCAAAGAAAGAAAAATAGCTTTAAGTTAGGGAAACTTATACAATAAAACATTGATTTGTGACGACATTTTGTCATCGAGGAAAAAGCAGGTATCTAGGAGAAGTAAAAAGAGGTGGAGAGGAAAAGATGGAAGAATATCTTCTAAGTCATTTCACAAATATTTCATGGACATAAACTGTATTCTAGCTACTTTGGCTTTTCAATGGCATTTGGGGTCCCTCAACTAGAGTGGAAATTTTGAGAAAAAGGGTTATGTCCTTGGAGGTTTCATAATATCAATCACAAAGATAAATAGCCAAATTCAAAGAAATCTTATCAATCCTTATTCTCTCTAATTTCTCCACCGCATTGAACTATGTTGAAGGACTTTCTAGACAGTCTCTATTTTCGTCTTCTTCGCTACAACTGCTGCTTTCGTTGGGCCAGAACGCAACCTCTCTCATTTGCTTTCCCTGTCTGCAGTTTTATCTCCCTACCTCTCTCATTTCATCATTCACATTGCCGTCAATGTTATCTTTGATTAATTTATACCTACAGCTTACCGTAATAGCTCCCACTTCCTACAGGAAAGGTTAAGAAAAAAAAAAAAAAATCCTGGGTCTTGCCTCCAATGGCAAAACCAGTGGATGGAGGGTGATCAATCCCACCCCTCCCCCAAACCAGCCAGTCTTCATTTTCTTCCCTAAAACTACTGTACGGCGACATGAGACGACAAACAGGTGGCTCTCCAGGTGCCTCCCATCGCTAGCTTGGGTCTTCAAAGGAGAGTATAACTCGGAATACCTGCACATCAAGTGTAGCGAAGAACAGATGAAAGGTGGAAAACGGAAGGGCCTTTCTGAACAATTGTGGCCTCAGCTGTCTGGGCAAAGCGTTCTATCGCTCTGAAAATAACACCATTGTTTGTGTGCCACGAGCACAATGGAGGAATTCCAGGGTTCAAGAGCAGAGTGGAGTGTGTATTGTTCTGCATTCAGCATGTTTGCTACATTGTTTTGGGGGCCGGAGAAGGGGGTGATTGTGGGATATGGGGAGGCAGAAGGGTGAAAGTGTAAGGGAAGTGACAAATACCATCTGTCTGAACTTACTCTGAACCACTCTGACCACAAGAGTCAAGTTTCCTGGAGAACAGGTTCATGGGTGAAACAGAGGCTCTAGAGGAACTATTTCTGGCTGTTATTGCGAATGCTGTTTTCCTAGTGTGCCTCTGTATGTATCATAACCATGGTGACTATATGTTTTCTAAGTTAGCATATGTCAAGGTGGTAAATTGTAATATTTACTTGGGAAAATATTTAATATTTATCTGGGAAAATATTTACACGGTCACCATAGCTATGGACTACAAAGAAGAATAATTCCTATATGACTGGTGCATGGGGTACCTTATTAAGCCAACGATTAAGAAAAATTTGATATACTGAATAAAGGCAGTGAACATCATGGAGATATTAAATTAATTCTACCACCTCAGTTCTCTTCTTTTGAGCAGCCTGGTAAATTTTGTCTTTTGTTTACTAATCTTGTGGTAGGACAATTCTGGAGTTGAACTGATTAAGCATAGATCTTTGGACTGGTTTAGAATTCTGAATATGAAATTTTGAATTTTTCTAATAAATAGCAGTAGAGAATGAGCCATCAAGTTTGCATGGGAGCCTGAATTTTAAAAATGCGATATTACTTTCTGCCATCACTATAAGTCATACACAGCACTTACTCTCCGGTTCCTTATAATACAAGCAGAAACCGAAATACAGGCTATGTGACAGAGTCTCCTACATCAGATAGGATAGATGTTATCATTGTTATCGTCTCCTGGCCTCCATCACCACGCAAAGATAGCAGAAGAGAATCTAGCTATGACCTCACCTATCCTCTGTACATCCATTTCAAGCATCTGTTCTTCTCCCAGGTCTGCCAGAATGAAAACTCGTCCTGCTGGTCTTCCTTAGACGTTGAGCTTTCAATAACCAGGTATCATCTTGTCCAACTCTCGAAGCATGTCTGTAGTTACTTATTTTTTTCTACAGGGTCTTGCCTTGTCACCCAGGCTGGAGTGCAGTGGTGTGATCACAGCTCACTGCAGCATTCAACTCCTGGGCTGAAATGATCCTGCCACCTCAGCCTGTCAAGTAGCTGGGACTATAGGCTCACACCACCACACCTGGCCAATTTTTAAAATTTTTTTATAGGAGAGGAGTCTTGCTGGGTTGCCTAGGCTGGTCTCAAGCTCCCGGTCCCAAGCGATCTTGCTGACTTGAGCTCCCAAAGTGCTGGGGTGATAGGCGTGAGCCACTGACCCCAGTCAGCTTGTCTGTTTCGAATGCTCCATATTCTCAGCACAAATGATGCCAAACTGCAGAATAACGGGGCTTCCTTTTCCACTTGCCTTTGCTAACAGGTGACCAGGCCAAATGCTCCATGTGAAGTGAGCTCATGGCTTCCTTTTGAGCAGAGAGCAGCATTGTGATTCATGGCTGGGGTGTACCACTGAGTCAGGGCTACGATGTTTGTGTCTCTGTTCTCAGGATCACTTCTAGGTCCTTGGATAAGTCGGGCTTCCACTTGCCTTCTCTGTGGTTGAACATACTGCATGCTCTCAGTGTATCCTTCTGATCCCTGGACACTGTTGTCCCAGAATCTTCTGGCAGTTGGGAGGGCTCTGGCAGTGGCAGAACAAACGTATCCCTGGTCATGAGGTGTCACAGCTGCTCTGGCGTGTAAGCTACTCTGGTGGGTGCTTGATGGCCTTATCTGCCCTGCTAGGTACCCTCGCCATCTTGTTTTGTGTCTCAGGAGACTGACCCGTATGGACCGCAGGAATGAGGGTCACCAGGCCTTCAGCTTCTGGTTGAGTTTGGCAATGGGGGCACCGGCAGCAGATGGAAGGGTGGGAGCAGGATGAGGTCCAGGTATTTATTTCCTGGGCTCTCTCCCTGTGTGGTCATAGTGTGCTGGCTGTCTCTCTCGGTGGAAGGTCTCAGCTTCTGTCATCCACACAGCTTTGTCTCTGGATCTTGCTATCCAGGCCTAGGGTAGGAGCGGTGCCCTGCTATTTCTGGCTCTGAGATAATACACGTCTCTTATGGTTTTTCCTGTACCCTGCCCATACCTTTGTCAATGGCCCCTTCATTAAATGCTCCCCAAATTACCCAATTTGAGAATGCCATCTGTTTCCTGCTAGAACCCTAACTGACAGAATTTGTTCTTGAATAGATGACGTTGGAGAAAGGATCCTGAAGGACTTATCTATGACCCTTAGAACCCAGCAATAAGAAGTGCAACTGATACATGTCAGCTGTACCCAGATCTTGCAGGTGGGAGAGGAATTCCCGCTGCGTGGTTTCTGTTGTCGCATTCTGAGATGCTGCCTGGGTCACCGGCCCCCTAGGGCCTGGAGGCCGACGCGTCACATCTATGGCTCTTATTTGGGGCTTGAGAGAGAGCAGGAAGCAAATCCCCTTCATTAGTGCTGCTGGCACAGAAGGAGGCTTCTGAGTCAGCAACTAAGAACAGACAGCTTTGAAGCATCGCCCCGTCTCTGCTGCCGCTGTCTCTCCTCTGGCATTGGTGGCCCCGGTCCATCCTGGCGTCAGGCGGCAGCAAGGAGAGCTGCCCTGAAGCACTGGGCCTAGTGCCTCCCTCCCGCAGGAGGCATCTTCTTTGGCATCTCTGTCCCGCGCAGAGCAGAGCCTCATTAGCAAGTGAAATGTCATAGTTTCAAACAAACAAACAAGCCCTGGAGTCTGCCAAGTCGTCTGGGTGAAATCACAAAGAAATCTCAGTGTCTGAAGCCTCCTTTGGGCTTCCTCTCTGGGGATTCAGAGAGGCTGCGGCAGGACTCCCTTTCTTTCCACTTGCTGGTGGGTGACCATCTCCAAAGATGTGACATCCTTCTATCCACTGACCCGACCTGGTCAAGCCTAACGAGGTCCCAGAGAGCTGGGTTGTCCTTTCCACTGTTGATTTAGGCGAACTGGTCCCTGTTTGGGATTCAACCAACTCCCTTCCTTGCATCTTTTTCCAGTCACAGGTTCCCTGAGGGGAGCCTTTCTCTCCACTTGCCTGTTCTGGGTGGGCTTACTGGAAAAAGCCCAGGGACTGTTCCCGACGGAGGAAAGTGGCCAGGGGCCCTATCTCCACCCAAAGTAGCAGAGTTAACTTTATCAAATTCGGGTCGTGCGGGAGTAAGGAAGAGGCGACGAGAGTTGGATTCCCTGGCAAAGAAGTAGTAAACAGCAACACAGTTATTTCAGAAGGCAAACTGTTTGCCTCACTAATAAAGCAGGGCTCATGATGGAAAATAACTCAGAAGAAGGTAGGAACAAACGGATTTAGTTGCTATGGGAACGCAGTTGGAAAAAAACATGAAATATGTAAATACTGTGATTTGGTATTTTAATGTACTTCTTTTCCATGAAGAAAATTCCCTGACAACGAAAACTCACAACTCATTTCTCTGCTACACACAGCACTGATTGACGGAGGCTAGGCAAGTGGGTTTCCAAATTCAGTTTTGCCCCTAGGACCAAATATGTCTTTTTTCTCAGCATAAAAATCAGACATCTGGAGGAACGGCTCTCAACTCTGGCTGCACATTAGACTCAGAGAATTTTCACTAAATTGGCCCCACCCCAGACCAATTAAATCGGATTATCTGGATGGTGGGGGATGGGCTTTGGGATTTTTGGAAAGGTCTCTTAGTCTTTTTTGATGGGTAGCCCTGTGTTGTGAACCCAACACAGCTCAGAATCCTAGTTTAATAGACTCGGTGAGTGTAGATCACTTATTTAATCATATGCCTGCGCTAGATTTATTTCACCGGTTTTTTTATGATTTGGAGTGAGTTGAACACTTTAATACCAATAATGGGAAATGATTAGCAATCCTTACTCTTCCATTATTAGGGTTATTGTCTGCACCGTAATTGATTAGTGTTCTCTTATTTGGAGAAAACATATGATACTATATTATATCATATAGTATTACTATAATAATAATGATGATTAATTGTGTTATTTTTAAAATTATAAATTGATAATAATTTAGAGTTTAGATGTTGCTCTAAGTGTTAATATCAATCTATATTTTAATAATTGCCATCATTAATTATCACTAGTCATGTGTTAAGTCAATAGTAAACATTTACGTAGACATAATTGTCCAGCTTGCTTGATAATAGTTAAAACTGGAGTTGGTAGGTGGCGTGATTTCTGTTTTCCTGACGGGAAAAATGTTACACACAAAAATCATGCCATTTGCATTAATTTTTCTGTTGACATCATGGCGTATCTGAGTGCAGAACTCGAAAATTTAATTATGTTTTTCACTTCCCAACTCCTTTTTCTTTAGCTCTGTGGAATATGGAGTTGCAATCCTTCCTCTCTGGTATCAATCACCTCAGGAACAAAACTCCAAGTTAATTCAGAGTGTACGGGGATCCAAAGAGAACTGGAATAGGTGGGAAAGAAGGGTTCATGGAAAAGGTCAACATTGTAATTCACGCACGAATGAATTGTGAAAGTCCTACTTTGTTGTCCTACCTACATTTAGGGGGTCAGGGCTTCCAAGGGTTACCAAGGAGCTTACAGAAAGCTTGCCTTCTTCGGAAGCATTCTCACTCGTCTTACCTTTAACATCACTGTTGTTATGCGCAGACTTTGGAAGCCAGCCCCCGAGTCCAGCCTAAGTTCAGGTAATGTCATTGGTCCAGGCTGCTGGGTCTCCTGGAAATAGGTACAGCATGGCTTCTATACTTCCTTCCGATAGTTTTTGACATGACCTCCCTCAATCCTCCAGATCTGGTTAGATTTTCTATTTTCTGTTATCTGCTCCCACAGCACCATTTTTTGTCTCCTTAGCATAAATAATTAATTCATAATTATTTCAGTTCTTCCCCCAAAGCAGGCAGCTCCATGAGGGCAAGAGATGGTAGTTTTCATTCTTATATCCAAATTATCTTGGCACAGTTCCCAGTGTATACTAGATACTCAGATAGTGACTATCTCAGATATTGACTATCTTCTCTGCTATCCCTATTATTTAAAACTACCCTATTTGGGATCCTTAATAATAATTTTTATTTAAGCAAATTATTTCATTATAAAACTTTCAAATATACCTGAAAGTAGAGATTTTATGAGGAACCCTTGTGATGCTATTACCCAACTTTCACAACGACCACATTTTGCTAATCGTGTTTAAACTTTCTTTTTTAAGTTGAAAAGATAATTTTTGGACTTTCAGTTTCTGCTCTGGAAACTCTTTAGCTTGGAAGTCATCACTCCTATTCTTACAACAAGAAAAAAACTAAAAAAACCGAAAATCAATGACTTTTCTCAGACTCATCAGATAAATGAATTTGCAGGACAAATCATTACCTTGAAATCTGGAGAGACAGATGAATCCGAAGAGTCACATGTGAGGTATGCTTACCTGGAGTAGAAGCCACTGGTAATTTTGGTAATAAATTGACAATTTCAGTGAATTGCTAGAGGCAAAGCATGGGTTAGTCTGAGGATGAGAGACTCCTGGGGTCTCAGTCTTAGAGTGACTCTCACACTTTTGTGGGTTTTTCTTCCAGGAATCCCACCATGTTCTCATGGTGAAGATCCAAGAAAGATCCTCTGTGGTTTTGGTACGGGGAGGGGAAGAGTAATCATTGTGATTTTACCAAGAGCATTCTCTCTAACAGAGGATAACTGTCTAGGGAAGATACTTTTTCAGAACCTTATCTCACTAGGAAAAGGGCATTCTTCTCACTCTAGCCTCTTCCAGCTTTTTTTCTCACTTCAGAAGAAGGGAGAAACTATCCCACTGGGGAACCACTTGTTAAGGTCACAGCCCAAAGACACAGGACAACAAAAAGACTGAGATTTAATCACATAATTATCCTCATTCCTCCCATACCTTGCCACTGCATCAGTAGGGGTCCAGCATTAAAGCAGTGGACTACAGCCAAAATAACTGCAAGATTCGCATATTCTCTGAGGAGGAGTACACAGGGAAGTCCCAAATCTAGAGAAGAGACAAAAACAAACAATGGTACTAGTGAATTTGATGCCTTTGGCCTCTATAACTATATCAAACATGAAACACAACCCAACCACCATTCATTTTAACATAAATCCTTACACTAAAAGCCTATTACCTCAATTCCTATTACCTGACACAACATGCCCAACTTTAAATAAAAAATTACAAGGTTTGCCAAAGGTAAGAATAAAACAGTCTGAAGAGATCAAGCAAACATCAGGACCAAACTTGGATATGACACAAGAATTATCAGATACAGGATTTAAAAGTTAAGTTAAGGGCTCTACTGGAAAAAGTAGATGCCATGCATGAACATACAGGTAATGTAAGAAGATAAATGGAAATTCTAAGAAAGAGTCAAAGGAAATGCTAAAAACCAAAAATGCTGTAACAGAAATAAAGAATGCTTTTGATGAGTTCATTAGTAGACTGGGCAAGACCAGGGAAAGAACCACTGAGCTTGAAGATAGGTCAATAGAAACTTTCCAAACTGAAATACAAAGTGGAAAAGACAAATGACAAAGCTACAACAACAACAAACAACAAAACTCAGAACTGATCACTTAGGACCTATAGGTAAAATCTCAAAAGGTATAATATATGTATAATTGGAATGCCAGGAGGAGAAGCAAGAGAGAACAGAGCAGAAGAAATATTTGGAGCATTCCAAAATTAACGATAGACGCCAATCCAGGAAGCTCAGAGAATACCAAGCAAGATAAATAAATGCTATACATATCATATTTGAACTGCAGAATCCAAAATACAAAGATAAAATATTGAAAGAAGACAGGGAAAAACATATTATCTGTAGAGGAATAAGGGCAAGACTCACAGTGGACTTCTTTTTTTTTTAACTTTTGAATTTTTTATTTTAAAGATGTGGGGGTACAATTCAGAGTTAGATATACAAATGTTCATTATGCAGGTACCCTTGTTGATGAGGTGTGCCCCTCCCCCAGCGGTTTCCCTCAACTGCCAATCCCAGCCCCCCTCCCCTGGTAGTTTCCCACTACTGCCAGTCCCCTTCTTATAGTATTATGATAATTGTTCAAGGTCCACTTATGAGTGAGAACCTATGGTACTCTGTTCTTGGTTTCTGTGATAGATCATACAGTGGACTTCTTATCAGAAACAACACAAGCAAGAAGAGAGTGAAATAAAATATCTCCAAGTATTGAAATAAAAAACCTCAGCAACCTAGGATTCTAAATACACTGAAATTATCCTTCAAAAGTGAATAATAGCCAGGCTCGGTGGCTCAGCCTGTAATCCTGCGCCTTGGGAGGCTGAGGTGAGTGGATTGCCTGAGCCCGAGGGTTCGAGACCCGCCTGGGCAACTTGGCTAGACCTCTTCTTTACAATAAATCAAAAAAATTAGCCGGGCGTGGTAGCGTGTGCCTGTAGTTCCAGCTCCTTGGAAGGCTGAGCTGAAGGATGGCTGGAGCCCAGCAGGTCGAGGCTGCGGTGACTGGGAGCGGCCACTGCCCTCCAGTTTTGGCGACAGAGTGAGACTCCAACTCAAAAAAAAAAAAAAGTGAATAATAAATGAAGTTACTCTCTGATGAACAAAAACTGAGGACATTTATGACCACCAGACCCTCTTTGCAAGAAATGTTAAAAAAAAGTTCTTCAGGAAGAAATAAAATGATATAGGCTAGAAACTTAGATCTATGTTGAGAAAGAGTGTTGGAAGATAAATAAAGATATTTTATTTTTCTTAATTGACCTAAAATATATCCACTTATTTATAGTATTAGTAGTAATAATATATTTGGTGATTATAGCATGGAGAGGTATCATAAATGACAGGAATGTCATAGGGAATAAGAGAGAGGAAATCGAAATACTCGGTTAGAAGTTACCTGCACTCCTACATACATAGGAACATTTTGAATTTGAAATACAAAAATACCACTTAAAATAGCACAAATCTAACAAAATATACAGAAGCTATATTCAGAAAACTTCAAAACTCTGATAAAAAAAACAAAGAAGACCTACATAAATGGAGAGATTGTCTGCGTTCATGGATTGAAATATTCAGTGTTGTTGAGACATTAGTTTTTCCCAAGTTGATCTATAAACTCAAATCAGTCTAAATCAAAACTCTAGTGAGCTATTTTGTAAGTATTGACAAGCTGATTCTAAAGTTTATATGGAATAAACAACACAATACTGAAGAATAACACAGAGATCAATAGATTAGAGTCCAGAAATAGAACAACACAAATATAGTCAACTGATCTTTGACAAAAAAGCAAATGCAATTTAATGGAGAAAAGATAGAATAATCTCTTCAACAAATAGTGCTGGAAAAACTTGCTGTCCATATGCAAAAACACGAACCTAGACACAGACCTTATACTTTTCACAAAAATTAATTCAAAATGAATCATATACCCAAGTTTTAAGTGCAAAGCGATGAAACTTCTAGAAGACAAATGGTAGAAAACCCAGATGACATTGTGTTTGGCTATAAGTTTTTAGATACAACACCAAAAGCACAATTCATCAAAGACAAAATTGAAAAATTAAACTGCTATAGTTTGAATATTCCTTCCAAAACTCATGTCAAAATTTAATTACCGTTGCAACAGTAATAATAAGTGGGCCTTTGAGAACTGATTTGGTCATGAGGACAATGTCTTCACAGGTGGCTCTAATGCCTTTAAAAAAGGGGGTTTGGTCAGTGAATTCTCTGTGACTTTCATTCCCATTTGCTTTTCTGCCGTTTGCCATGTTAGCACACAGCAAGAAGGTCCTCACTGGATGCAGCCCCTTGATCTTGGTCATCTTAGTCTCCAGAACCATGAGCCAAATAAATATATTTTCTTTATAAATTACCCAGTCTGTAATATTCTGTTATAGCAGCAGAAAATGAACTAAGACATCAACTTTTACAAAAAATTAATTAAAAAAAATTTCAATAGTTTTAGGGGGTGCAAATAATTTTTGGTTTGGGCTTTAAGTGTACCCTTCACCCCCATCTGTGCATGTTGTACCCAATAGGTGATTTTTTTTCCCCTCCACCCCTTACTCCATCCCTCTTCTGAGTCTCCAGTGTCCATTATACCATTCTTTAAGACTGGACTTTTAATAAATTAGTAATTCTGTACTGCAAAAAATACTGTTAAAAATGAAAAGATAAGCCACAGACTGGCAGCACACATATCTGATAGAACACATATCTGCAAGCTATGTGTTTTATCAGATATATCAGTTTTATACTTATATCCAAAATATATTTAAAAAACTGTTAAAAGTCAACAATAAGAAAACAACAGCCCAATTTAAAAAAATGAAAAAGCGATCTGAACAAGTACCTCACCAAAAAAGATGTACAGATGGCAAATAAGCATATGAAAAGATGGTAAAGATAATTTGTTATTAGGGAATTGCAAATTAAAAAAAATGAGATACCACTCCACACCTACCAGAATGGACAAAATCCAAAAAACTGACAATATCAATTGCTGGCAAGGATATAGAACAAAAGGAACTCTTATTCCACTTAGCACAGCTACTTTGGAAAGATAAATGACACAAAAACACACAGCCACTTTGGAAGATTGAATGACAATTTCTTACTAATCTAATCATTGTCTTGCCATAGGATCCAATGAGCCTGCTTCTGGGTGTTTACACAACTGATAGGCAAATGTATGCCCACACACACATACACACACACACACAAATCCCGCATGTGAATGTTTATTATTATAGTAGCTCTATTCATAATCACTCAAAACTGGAAATAACCAAGATATCCTTCAATAGGTGATGTACAATACTGTGGTATATCCATGCAATAAAATAGTATTCAATGATAAAAAGAAATGGGCTATTAAATTGCAAAAAGTCA
The DNA here is from genome assembly GCA_963574415.1 of Tarsius wallacei. Classification (NCBI taxonomy): domain Eukaryota; kingdom Metazoa; phylum Chordata; class Mammalia; order Primates; family Tarsiidae; genus Tarsius; species Tarsius wallacei. The sequence continues at coordinate 35,451 of CAUYQG010009578.1, forward strand.
TGTATGAATCTTAAATACATTGCTAAATGAGAGAATACAAACTGAAAAGGCTACTACTATAAGATGACATTCTGGAAAATGCAAAACTATACAGTTGATAAAAAAATTAGTGGTTTCTAAGAATTCAGGGGGTGTAGAGAAGGAAGGGTTGAATAGGTGAATCACAGAATTTTTTTTAGTGGTCAAAGTATTCTATAGGATTCTGTAATGGTGAATACATGACAACATGCATTTGTCAAAACCCAAAGAACTCTGGAGTGCAAGGAGTGAACCTTAATGCGTTCAAATTAAAAAATCATTTAGAACGTCAGAGGATCCCAGATGGAATGAAGAATGTGATAAAACTGTCTAGCTGCATTACAGATGTATGAAACAGCCTCACTGAATGGGCTGGAGAAAAAAGTGCTGGGCTTAAGTAACTCTGGAAATGAGTGAAGGCTGTAGGACCAAGAGCAGATGGAAGTGTACATAGACTTTGGACTCTAGTTAATAAAGTTGTTTCCCATGAGACCATGGATTAACGATTATGAAACCACATGTATATTGAAACGGAATAATTAAGTAAATGAATGGGGGTGGTGGGGGTTAGGTTTCTCCCTGTTGGAGTGCGAGTTTACAGACAAGCAGGGGGAAGAGGTTAGAATGATCCTTTGTAGTTACAGATTAGAGTTGGGATATTAGCATGAACTCATGTTTAGATTAATAGAGATACAGATGGAAATGTGTGTAAATATTTAGAGATATGTTTATATACATGGGTTAGTGTACACGCATATATTTCCTCACTCTGTCAGTCGGGAGGGCCTTGACACAACAATAAGCACATAATAAGCACATCTAGCACTTGGATCTTGGTTTCTAACACCATTCTCCATGAAAAGAAATGAAAAAAATAGCTGATTCTAGGACTGGGGCAAGATATATACAAAAGGATTCTGGAGCATCTTGTAGCACCGGAAAGTAAGAAAATGCTCAAAACAAAACAAAATAAAACAACCAAAAACTCCCCCCAATCAACCAAACAAAAACACAGCAACAACAACAAAACCCAAACAAGCCCACGCGATGAGAGTATGTTAAAAGGACACAGGAGTCAACTGGAAGTGCTCCCAATGGCTAAATCTGGAATAATTTACAGAGAAACAAAATAAAGATGTATTGTGTTATCAATATCCACAAGTGCGAATCCACACTGGTATAAATAATTGGGTAGATAAATAAATGGGGAGAGTAGGAAAAAAAGAACAATATGGAAAAGGGGAATAAATGGTCACTTTATAGTGGAGAATCCTGACAAGCATTACCTCAGGCAGGTGATCAAGATTAACAACAGCAATCAGACATGTTGGTGGTGTGGATCCTTCATATGATATGATGGCAATGGCACTTTGCCTCTGGAGTCTTCCTCCTAGGAACATGTAACACCAGTCTAATCATCAGACAAATTCCAGTTGAGGAATTTGGTATAAAATATCTGACTAGGACTCTGCACAACTGTTAAGGTCATCACAAACTAGGAAAGTCTGAGAAACTCACAACCAAAAGAAGCCCAAGGAGGCATAACTATTAAATATAATGTCGTATCCTGGGACAGAAAAAGGACATTAGGTAAAACTAAGGAATTTTGAATAAAGGATGGGCCAACTTTGGTTCATTAATCGTAAGACATGTACCATATTAATGTGTGATGTTAATACAAGGGAAAACTGGGTGTGGCGGGCATGAGGGCTTTCCAAACTACCTTTACAGTGTTTTTCTGTCAATCTAAAACTGCTGTAATAAGATAGTTTATTATTATTTTAAAAAGGTAATTTCTGGAAGCACCTTCTGGAGTTGAGATATGGTAAATTCAGGCCCATAGACACTGGCTAACTTACTCTGGAGCCTGAGGGGAGACAGTTTACTTGTAGGAAGACAGTATAGATTGACAGGCCCAAGAGCCCAGGGACTGTTATGATTGAGTCTTTACGTTCACCTGTAATATGAAATGGCCTCTTAATGGCCTCTGCCATGGTATCCAGTGGTTTTGAACTGGGGTGAAGCTGCCAGGTAGGGGGTGTTTTGACTTGTCACCGTAACCAGGGATGCACAACAGGCATTTAGTGGGCAAGCAGCATTATATGTTCGCTGCCCCGTAATATGTAGAACAGCCTCATACAGTGAAGAACTGTCCCACATTCTATAGGAGTTTCTAAAAGTGTTTTTGTACTTCTGTTAGGTGGAAAATCTGTTTAAAATAATCTAAGACCAGACTTGAGCACCTATTTATGTATAAATACTAAGTATTTTTTGCATGTTTTTAATATACACTGAATTTTCCAGGAATGTCATCATCGTATACATCCAAGAGAAGGCTGTAGTTTGTACTTTCAGAAGAGTTGTTCACTTATTTGGAAAAATTACACCATTGAAGGGAGTGTGGCTTTTGGTATTTGAGTCACCAATATAGTACACTTACAAAACACCATTTGTATTTATGGTATTTTAACATATGGTAGAGTAACAATAAAATTGATTACCCCTACCAGATATTTTCAAAGGTAAGGGGGAGAACTGTGAATAATTGTGGTAGGGCAATGAGCATAGACTAGGATTGAGCCAGAAAGACTGGGCTGTACAAAGGAGCCTAGGAAATGTAAGTTCTTAATGTTCTAACCCCACAATACAGAAGACATGCCAGAGAGAGGTTAGAATAGAGTGAGAAAATCCTCACATATCCTTAGTGACAATTTTGTCTGATCAATTAATCACTGAGAGAGATGTGTGAAATTTTCCCTTTATGACGGTGAGCCTGTCACTTTATTCTTGTACCTCCTTCAAAACTTTGCATTATAATTTTGAAGGTGTGCAGGTTCATAATGTTAGGGCATGGAGGGTGAGGGTGGATGGATGGATGGGGAGGCACAGCACTGCCGGAGCCAGCGTGCCGGAGGTGTGTGCTGGTAACCAGAGATCTGAGTAGTGCAAAGATTTGCAACACACAAAGAGGTGAAAGAAGAAAAGATTTATTTAAGAAGGGTTCACTTCCCACAGACAGGAAGCGGGCCTACACTCTAGATGAGTGTGGCCCCATAGCCCCCGAGCCCTGGCTTAAATCTTTTCCCCTGGAGATGTTGCAATCAGGTAGATGTGACTGCTGTGACTTCCTTGTTGATCACTTGTGGATGCCTTGGAGACCCTGAGGGAGGTCCTGGTCACCAGGCACTGAATATACAATGGGTCAATACTGGTCATGCTTGAGAAGTCTGGGTTTCCAAAAAAGACAGATTACAAAAGGCCAGTACCGGTCATGCTTAAGGAGCCTGTGTTTCTGAAAAGACAAAGTTGGCAAAGTTAATCTTTACCTAGAGTATGTATTTCTTCGGGACACAGCCTCCACTTCCTCATCATTGTTTCAGGGTTTAAGAACAAAATTAAAAAATGGCTTCCCACTCTTGGTCTGTCCTTTCACATAACTGTTATATTGTCCTAGTGAATAAAACCTTGTATCAATATGCAGTAATTCTTTAGCTTCTAAATAATACTTTTTTTTTTTGCCTTAAGATGCATTTAGTCTGGTATAAATATGGCCATCTCAGCTTTCTTTTACTTGATATTTGCTGGCATATTTGATCTTTTTACTTCCAGTGTTTACGCATCCTTATGTTTTTTCTGTTGCTTATTGTTAGCATGTAGCTGGATTAAAACATGACCATTTTTGTTTTTAACTGGTGAATTTAGTCTGTTTACATGAAGTCATGATTACTGTGTGATTTAAGTTCGTTGTTATCTTATTTTATGCTTCCCCTCACTTTTTAAATGCTGATTTCCCTTTTATTGGCTTTTATTTTGTATTGAGACCAGTTTCAACATTTTTACACTAGTTTGAAAATCATATTCTCTATTTCGATTGTTTTAGTGGTTACCCTACAAAATTTAAGAGATACGTTTAATTTAGCAATGCCTAAAGGCAATTGGTATTTTTATCCTCCTCCTGTACAAAAAATCAAAAGTCTTAACTTTAATTCCTTTTTCTTTCTTTAATTATAAATTATTGTTGCCGTGATTTTAGTTCTACACTGAGCTTCTAGCTCCTCCAGTTGCTATAATTATTACTATTTACATATTCAATGTTTATTTAGGCTTACCCTAATGTTTATCGTTTTCTTTGTTTACCATTTTTTCTTGCTTCTAAAAACTACTTTCTGGGATCATTTTTTTTCTTAAGTACCTCCTGCAGAAGATTTAAAAAAATTTTTTTTATTTTAAAAATGTGCGGTACAATTCAGGGTTAGGTATACAAATGTTCATTATGCAGGCACCCTTGTTGATGAGGTGTGCCCCCCCCCCCGCAATCCCTTTCTTATAGTATTTTGATAGTTGTTCAAGGTCTTCTAATGAGTGAGAACATATGTTTCTCTGATAGATTACTGAGTATGATAGACTCTAAATCCATCCAAGTTGCTGCAAAGTTCATATGTTTGTCCTTCATTATGGCTGCATAATATTCCATTGTATGTATGTACCACATTTTTTTATCCAGTCCAGTTTTGATGGGCAGCACGGTTGGTTCCATGTTTTTGCATTGTGGATAGTGCTGCAATAAATATGCACGTGCAGGTATCTTTTTTGTAAAATGACTTGAGTTTCTCTGGGTATACTCCCAATAGGGGGATTGCTGGGTCATATGGAAGGTCAATTTCTAGTTCTTTCAGAAATCGCCACACTGTTTTCCAAAGAGGTTGCCCTAGTCTGCATTCCCACCAGCAGCATAGAATTTCTCCTTACCTTGCTGGTATCTGTTGTTGTTTGTTTTATTAAGGATGGCCTTTCTTACTGGGGTTAGGTGGTATCACAATGTGGTTTTGATTTGCATTTCTCTGATGATGAGTGAGGCTGAGCACTTTTTCATGTGTCTGTTGGCTGCCCGTATCTCTTCTTTTGAGAAGTGACTATTCATGTCTTTTGCCCACTTTTTAATGGGGCTGTTTGTTTTTTTCCTTTCGGCATGTTTGAGTTCCTTGTAGATACTGGGTGTTAGGCCTTTGTCAGATATAGAGTTGGCAAACATTTTTCCCCATTCTTAGGCTGTCTCCCCGTTCTCTTGATGGTTTCTTTTGCTTTGCAGAAGATTCTTTAGTGAGCTTCTATTTGTAGCATACTCTCTTAGTTTTGATTTGTTTGGAAATATCTTTATTTCACTCTCTTTATAGTAACTTTCAATTGGTAGACAGTACGGCACTAGGCTGACATTGTCTCTCAGCCTTTTAAGCTTATCATTTTACTAGTTTTTAGCTTACATTATTATTGAGAAATTGGCTGTCAGTGCAATGTAAATTATTTATAGGTAATCTGTGTTTTTCTTTTTCTTTTGTTGTTTTAAAGATCTCTTTGTTTGTGATGTTCTGCGGTTTCACTATAACGGGTTGAGATTGTTTTTCCTCCTTTTTTTTTCTAGTATTCCTTGGTATTTATTGGTCTTCCTGAATCTGTGATGTTCTCCTTGGAAAAATTCTGTTATATGCTTCTATCTCGTTATTTTTATCTCTTTTATTGATAATTTATTTTTTATTTTATTTTTTAATCTTAAAGATGTGGGGTACAATTTAGGGTTAGGTATACAAATATTTATTATGCGGGTACCTTTGTTGATGAGGTGTGCCCCTCCTCTCCTAGCAGTTTCCCTCAGCTGCCAATCCTACCCCTGTCCCCTGGCAGTTTCCCACTACTGCCAATCCCTTTCTTATAGTATTACGATAATTGTTCAAGGTCTGCTTATGCGTGAGAACTTACGGTACTTTGTCCTTTGTTTCTGTGACAGATCACTGAGTATGATATATTTTTGTTATCTCTTAATAGAGCTCAGATTGGACATATGTTGGACCTTCTCGTTCTACCCATGTCTCTTAACATCTTTTGGAATTTTTTTATCTCGGTATTTCTGTGCTTCATTTTGTGTGTTTTTCCAGACTTCTCTTCTGATTTACTCATTCTTGCTCCAGTTTTTTAGTTGAAGTCGTCAATTGAGTTTAAATTTCAGTTCTTACAGATTTTTTTTTTAATTTCTAGAAGTTCTATTTTGTAATTTTGTAATCTGAATTTTAATTTTGATCAATTTTCTCTTTTTCTTTGCCTTACTCTCAAACTTTAAAAAAGTTTAAAAAACACATTAAAAACACTTATTTTGTCTTATGTATCTGATAAGTGTAATATTTGAAATCTGTACGGTTTTGATTCCACAGTTTTTTCTTTCTTCTGACTCTTGATCACGGTAGCTTGTTTCTTTGTGTTTTTGGTGATTTTTTATTTTGCGCTGATGCTACTTAAAACTTTATCTTTGATAATTCTTTGAGGCCTGAGTTTAAAGTGGGTTTCTTCAGAGTGGATTTGCTTTTCTTTTACATGACTAAATCAGGACCATTTTAAATAAAGATTTCAGCTTGAGTTTTTCAGGCTACATATGTAGTGTGAATACTTGCTTCAAAGAATGTGAACTTGTATTTAGGAGTTTTGGGGGAAATATATATTTTTTCCTGTTCCATCTAGAATCTGAGTTGAATAAAACAGCATCTTTATTGACTTTTGGTATAAACTGTTTTTTCTTTTCTCTGGCAACTACCCTTTTGGAGTCCTGTTTTTATGCAATGATCTCAGATCTGACCTCCAACTCTGCCTAGGCTTCTTTTCTTGCTCCCAGGTCTCGTTAAAACCCAGCCTCTAAGCTTCCAGGCACTGGAAAACTCCCCCAGGGCTCTGGTGCTCACTTACCCCTATGGATCTGAACTGTTTTATGGACCTAGTACAGAAAGGCAGATTGTGTTGAATTGCACGAGAGATGTAAGAGATTTATTCTATATAACTTTCTAAAGTGTAACAAGGGGAGCAAAGGCCACAGGAAGGGACTCAGCTCTGTAAAAGGAACACGACCCCCAAGCAACTTGAGCTGTTTCATGAGGTAGTGAGCTTCTTGGACCAGAAGGGTTCGAGGGTAGTCTAGACAACCACCTACCCACTGGGAATGTCGTAAAGGGGACTTAGGCATAAAGGCTTTGGCTGGACCAGCACTCTACCATCCTCTCCTCTTACTTGCTTGATGCTGATTGCTTGATGCTGGCAGGACCGAAGCCATGATGCAGCCCAGAAGAAGCCTTCTGTCCTTGGCCACGCCAGAAGCTTAAAATATTGGCTTTCCAGGACAGCTGTCTGCCTGCAAATGGCTCTTTGACACTTGGCAGCAGAGCTGTCAGGGCCCAACAGACTGTGCTAGAGCGTGTGATGCCCGGGCCGTCTGGATCTCCTGTTCACGAGGCCACGTCTTGCATCTCAGGTCCTGTCAAGTGGCCATGGTTTGTCTTGGCTGTATTGCTGTCGAGGGGGAGGTGAACTGGGACAGGATGAGTGAGCAACAGGTTTTAGCAGGAGTCTAGACAGAAAAGGATCCTTGTACCCACAGGAGCATTCGTTTAAAATAGCTCTCTTCCCAGATATTCTTCTGGTGGTGCTGGGCTGTCTGGGCTGTGGTTTAAGATCCTTGGGCAACTTTCTTTTTGCAATCAGAGAACAGCTTCTGGTGCTATAAAATCATCAGCGAGCTAAGCCAATTAGCTTAGCCAGGAGAGGATTATGTGCGCTGGTTTTGGTACCAGGCAATTTATGCAAGTGGATTTTTACAAAGTTTCAGTGTTTTTGCTCGCCCTGTTTTCCTCCAGGGCAGTCACAGTTTAACTGGGGCTGGGCTCTGGCAGGTGATGTCTTTGGGTGCTTTTTTAATTGCCCATGGAGAAACTGGGTGAAAAGTGTTCACACTCTCATGCTTGTGGAGTAAGGAGAGGAGTCCAACGGCAAACACGGGCAATCTGTTTATGTGAAGAGTGTAGTAAAATGTCCTTTTCCTGTTTGAGAGGAATCGGATGCGTCTGCAGAGCTCACTAATGAGGGACTGGGACGGGGGTCCTGAGGGCAGTGAGTGGAAGCCAGGTTAATAATGAAGTTAAAGCCAAGGGGTCAATCCAGGTGCAGCCTACAGGGACTCTGTTTTGTGTTAGTGCAAATCAGAGCTTTGGGCTACATGTGGGATTATGGGCAGATGATGTAATGCTCTTCAGGCATGCAAAAGACGTGAGTACATAGGTGACCTTGGGAAGCTATCACCAAATATGTAACAGAACCCCCCCACCCCCACCCCATAGTCTCTCCTGGGTTCTGGCCCTTGCCACAAAAGCACCTTGTGCTGCTTATAGGAAAAAAAAAGGGAGGGGGGGAGAGAGAAAAAGAGAGAGAGACACAGAGAACACAGAGGACTATAAAAAGACTCACCTGTTTAGAGGAAACTACTGGTAGCATTTTGATGTTCATCCTTCTAGATTTCTGTGTGTGTGTGTGTATTTCTTTTTCTTAAAAAAATTTTTTTTTAAAAGGCAGACGGTCGAGAGAGCTCCTACCAAAAGCTCAGCTCTCTCTCCACTCCCTGTCCTGTGTATTTCTTTTTACAGAAATGGAATCATACTCTTTTGTCATCTGCTTCCCCGCTTCTTATATTGATTTGAGAAATAGATCTTTAACGGATACCTACTATAGGCCTGGCCCTGTTTTGGGCACTGGAAGTACATTGATTAAAAAACAAACAAACAAACAAACAAAAAACTCCTTGCTTTCATGGAGCTTATGTTCTAGTAAGCATTATGTAGTGAGCATCTTTTCATATCAATAAATCTTTTTATGGGACAGCACTTTAATTATTTTATTTGAGCTGTGGGGTACATGTGAAGATCGACTCCAAAAATAAGTTACAGACAGGTGAAGGTTGGACTTCTCGCAGGTCCTCTCTCCCCTGACAGTGGCCGGGTACCCAGTGTGTTGTTGCTTGCCCCCATCCCGCCTCCTTCCCTCCCTCCCCTCGCGATGTCCAGCGTCTGCTGATCCCACTCTTGGGCTCATCTGACCAGTGATCAGAGCCTGCCTCTGAGTGAGAACATGTGGTATTCAGTTCTTCGTTTCTGTGATAGTTCACTTCGTATGGGGGTCTCCAGGCCACAGTTTTGTTCTTCTTGATGGCTGTAGGATAGTTCTTTGTGTCGATGTGCCACATTTCCTTTATCCTGTCTACTTTCAATGGGCATCTGGGCTGGTTCCATGTTTTTGCTCTTGTGAATAGTGCTGGAACAGCATTTTTAGGTGTCACCTAGTATTCCATGATATTGCTAGATTTTAATTTAATTGTGTCCCGTTGTTGAAAATTCAGAGGAATTGCAACATTTTGCCATTACAATGATCTGATGAACATTTTTGTAGCTCATCTGCACATACATACATCTTGAGATAAAGGCTGTAATGAAAAATTCATAAACCTAAATGTTACCCCAGGTAATAAATGTGCTGTGTCTGGTTTTGACATGCAGCAGTTAGTCTTAAAGACATCTGAGCCCAGAGGGTATCGCTGACAGACTTGGCTTGGGTTGGGACAGGAGAGCTATGTGTGAGTGTATTTCAGCTGACCCACGTGGACTGCCTGGCAGCATTTGACCCCCAGCTCGATTAAGGACATGTATGGGCTTTAGGGGTCTTAAAAGGGCCCCACTGCTCTCATCGTGGTTTTAAAAAATAAAGGTTTGCTGCTTCACAACAACAGGCTATTTGAAACAATATCTTAGCAACCCAGAGAAAAGAATTCTACAGCAGCACACACACATGAGTTGGGCACAGCCTGCGTTTGTGCCTTCGGGATTGGCATTGCACCGGAGGGAAGGCCTGGCTTTCCAAAAGGGCTGTCTGTGTGCTGAGCCCTTGTGAGCAGGGTGAAAGAGGAGGAAAGGAGAGGTGGCAGATTCCAAGAAGGAAGGGTTGCTTTCATACGGTGCCCTAACCTTGCAGATGGGTGCTCACAGGGCTTTAGATTGTCTGTGTTTTCACACGTGCTCTTAGGATCACTGGAGAAACGGAGTCCCTTTCTTTCCTGGATAGTTGGCTAATAGATGAGCCCTATCTATTGGAATCATTGAAAAGTTTTGCTCTCTTACATACCCCTCTTCACCAAATTTGGTCCAATGTCACTGAATCTATTGTTCGAGGCCCAATTCTCTTTCACTTGAATAACTGCAGGAGTATTTTTGTATTTCTTTTTTTTTTTTTTTGAGTTGGAGTCTCACTCGGCCATCCAGACTGGAGCGCAGTGGCCACTCCCGCCCACCGCAGCCTCGGCCCGCTGGGCTCTGGTGATCCCTCCGCCTCAGCCTTCCGTGTAGCCGGAATTATAGGCATGCGCTACCACACCCGGCTGATTTTTTGATTTATTGTAGAGATGAAGTCTCGCCACGTTGCCCAGGCGGGTCTTGAACCTGCGGGCTCAGCAATCCACTCACCTCGGCCTCCCAAAGTGCTGGGATTACAGGCTGAGCTACCGAGCCCAGCTGCAGGAGCATTTTTAATGGAACTCCTTGTTCCTGCTTCTCTCCAGCCCATTTTCCACTCAACCGTAGCCCAAGTTATCTTAGCAACACGAACACTGCATCATGTTATCGCGGGGTTAAAAACCTTCAGTGACTTCCTGTTGTCTACAGGGGGAAATCCAAACCCTTTAGAGGCTGTCAAGGTCCTCCAAGTGGCCTGGCCTACTGGTCCTGTCCTGTCTCCTGCCATGGTCCTCGCCTGCTTTCTAGCTGGAAGCCACCTACAGCTCCCTGGAAGTGACATATTTATTCAGGCTTCTGTATCCTTGCACACTGTCTTAAATGCTTTCCCCTCTTTGGCTCTTGGCATGTTCCTACTCGTACCCAGACAGCTCCTTCTCTGTGATCCCATTGCCCTGTCCTCTGTATTGAGCTTATGATACTCATTCACTTGTTTCCTTGCTATATCCTTTCCTGTGCTGTGAACGACTTGGGGACGAAGGCCAAACCTTTTTCATTTTGGTATCTCTTATCCCATTGCAGTGCCTAACAAACATTTGTTGTTGAATGAATGCTTACCAAACCATAAATATTGGAGGGGTAGATAAGATCTGGATTGCAAAAATATTTTCTTTGATGCTAACCTAACCAGATAGAATGTGTTCTGTACTCAGTTCTGATGAATATCTACAGACATCTTTTTAAAGATTTTTATTCCAAAGGTGATGAATTTGTTTCATAAGAGATGGTTCTTGAAGTTAATTTATTCACATGCATGCTCTCTCAAACATATGATTTGATGATGCAAATATACACACACACACACACACACACACACAGACTCAACTAATAAGAGATGAATTCAAACATGGGACTCTCTCACTCTAAACTGTGTTTTTGACAACTATACTCTCTCCTGCCTGAGGGTGCTGGAATTTTGGGTCCAAGAGAGGGAGCTGCTGTGTGTTATGGCTTGCACCTATGTCTCTAGCTACTCAGGAGGCTGAGGCAGAAGGATTGCTTGAGCCTAGGAGTTCAAGCCCAACCTGGGCAAAATAGTAAAACTGTCTGAAATTACAAATTTTTTTTTTAAAAGAAGTGACTTGTCAAGAGAAAAGGGAAATGTGAAAAAAACAAAAACAAAAGCCAACACCTATAAGACTATTCATGTGTTTATGTAGACATTGAAAAATAGGCAATTTCATTCTCTCTGAAGTCTCAATTTCCGTATTTGTCAAATGTGACTAATAATATTCTTCCTTATAAGACAGCTGGAAGGAATAAATGGGATAATGTATTTTATATAATAAATGCTAAAAAAAAAGTAGCTGTCATATTTATTTTTCCAGAATTCTTGGGGTTTTCTTCTTTCTCACACTCAGGAATCTGTGAGTGGGCCCTACGAGAAATAAATCTTTGCAGAGAGAAAGCTCAGGGCTGCCAGTGGTTGATGAGTAGATGGCTATTAAGTATTCCTTCAGGAGTTTCTAAAGACCTCCTTGCACCTCCAATCCTCCTGCCCTCTTGTTTACTCCATGAAATCCCGAAGCTAGATTTCTCCTGAGGCCGTGTTCAAAGATAACATCTGTGAGTTAGTACCCCTGCCAGAGTTAACGAGTTAAAACCTTTACTTTATACCTCCATGGGAAGGAGCATTGGATTTCTTTCCTTAAAAAAAAAGGATTTTTTTCTTGAGCAGGAAGACCTGAGGACAGGCTTGGGGAAGAAGTATCTGGTAAGGAAAAAGCTGAAGAAAGGAAGCAGTGGCATAAAGTGTTCTGCAGAAAACATTATTGGATATACCGTCCAGGGTTGACCACCTCCCTTCCTCTTCCTGCCATTTTGTTCAGAATTATCTCTCAATTCTTTCTTTTATATTTTGGTTCAATCCTGTGGTATAATTCTACTGGCCAGCCTACTTCCCTGATAGGTGTGTGGGGAGGCGATATGTTGGGGGAAGGATGAGAAAGAAAGATCTTCACTAGCCCAAATGTACCTTCTAGAAAACTAGAGCTGAGCTTACTGGTAGACCTGGGTCAGGACACAAGCCTGAGGAGGAGAGGTCATAAAGGACAAGATGACTTAACAGCATGGGAGACATAGTTGGGAATATCACTTCCCCCAGCTACTTTTTAAAGGAAAATCGTGGTAAAGTATATGTAACATAAAATTTACCACTTACTCCATTTTTAAGTGTACAGTTCAGTGGCATCAAACATATTCACACCGTTGTGCAACCATCATCAGTACCCGTTTCTGGGATATTTTTAATCTTCCCAAACAGAAACCCCATGCCCGCTAAACTATAACTTCCCACCCCCCCCCACCCTACCCCCGCCTCTGGCAGCCACCCTTTTCCTTTATGTCTCTATGAATTTGACACTCTAGGTACCTCGTGTATGCGGAATCATGAAGTATGTGTCCTTTTGTGACTAGCATATTTCACTGAGTGTTATGTCCTCGAGACTAGCCTACGTGGTAGCCTTCAGCTGTTGTTGGAAAGTGCTTTGGAAACAGCACTGGAGCAGGCTGCCCACCGACCCCAGGCCTGGGTTCAGGAAGGGATGCCTGGGTGGCCATTTTCCTTTCGAGGAGACTGGCGACCGCGTTGTTAGTGTTGCCTAGACACCCAAGAAGAAAGCCTGCTAACCATTCTCTTTGCCTATTGCCTTCTCCTTCTCAGGGGCTGTTAGAATCCCAAACAGCCGGCTCTTCCTACTGAAAAACCTCTGCAATATTGGCAGTGAGGCTGGGCACCATTGGTAGCCAGGAAAGACTCCGCTCCTGCTGAGGAAGTAGGCCACAGTTTACCATGCTTGCTCCTGATTCACAGTTTGGAATAGCCCTCTCCTGCTTCCGGTGGCTCCTGCCCCACCATACGACGTGTGGCTTCTGTGGTGAGCTATAGGAGGGCTGCCTCTTTCTGGGCTGGTCACACAGACAGCCTCATGGGGTCTTGGCAGAGCCGGCCAGTGGCTGCCAGTCTCCTGGAAGTCTGCCTTGTCCACCGCTTGGAAGCCTTGTCATGTCTGATATGGCAGGGTCCGGTTTCTAGAGGAAAGGTTCCTCTGGAATTTGGATGAAATCTGGGCTGTCCTATCCTATCCCCAGAAAAATTTGAGCAAGCAGCAATTGTAATTAATACTTGGTGAATGATGCCCACTGGGGGGTTAGCTCCTGCAGCCCAACGTTCTGAATGGGTGGAACACATGGTGTCAGTTGGGTGCTAGCCATGCTTGCTAATGAAGAATTCACTTTACTTATTTTGGCTTTGGGGTTAGCCAAGGATAGAAGCCCAGAAATAAAGTAGTGCCCTAAAAGCTTCCTGTCCCAGCTCTAATTGCTTTTCTTCCTCCTTCTCCAGGGGCTCCATCTCAATTCTAAGTTGTTTCTACATATTTTAGCTTCTGAGCAAGACAACGCTTTAAAACTTGTTTAAAGTAGAGCACATGATATGCATATCATAAAGAACAGGTTGATGGGTTCTCTGAAAGTGGAAAAAACCCATGTAACATACAGTTATTCCTAGAGTCCCAGAAGCCTTGTCACACTGCCTTCCAAGGGGGCCACTAGTCTGACTTCTAATGTTCTCTCGGATCAATTTTGCCTGTTTTTGTTCTTAATGTCAATAGAATCACTAGTGCCGACACTTCTGAGTGTAGGCTCCTTTTACTTAGCATCCTGTCTGTGAGATTCGTGTATATGATTGTGTGCAGTTGTAGTTCATTCATTCATTCCCTACAGCATCCCACTGCATATCAGAATTCGTTTGTCCATCGTAGAATAGTAGTATCAGTTCCACACTGAGCCATATTGGGGTCTGAGGCAAAAGGAAGAATCCACAATACCGATTCTGCCTTTGTTGACAAATCTGACGTTTTAAATTCATCTTGTTTTGCATTAATTTTGATTTTAAAAATATTGTGTTAAAATGGTATTTATCATGATGATGGGCCTTTTGGTTCTCCCTTCACTTTTGCTTCTGAGGAGTGTCTCACCTCACTCTTGTGTGCCAGCTCTGTCTACCATAGATGGACATATGGACTGAACATATTTGTTGGTAATTATGAATAGTGTTGCCATGAACATTCCCGAACAGTCTCATGGAGCACATATAAATGCATTTCTGTTAAGCGTAGACCTACACGTGGTCTTTCTGGTGAAAAGATTGAATATAACACCAGGAGGCTTTTGTTTTTCTTTCCACGTGCCAACCTTTCTTTCCAAAACTGTTTTGAGAACTGATCCGGCTTTGTCTTGTGGAGCGGACTGTGTCTTTCTGTTGGCAAGACAGGGCTTGAGGAAAGTCAGAGCACCCTGCCTCCTTGGCGTTGTCCATCAGAACCCAAGGGAGACTGGGAACCAATGATGTGCAAATAGGTATGTTGGAGAGGGTTAGGTGGGCCCCTTACTAGAGGGTCCTTCATAAAAAGGTTCCTCAAGATTAATGTTACATTTATATATACTTAGATGTGCCTTATATATACATCTGCTTCTAGATGTGATCATTAAGATGTAATTGTTTATGTTATTTCATCAGATTCTTAATTTTATAAAAATTTTGCCCACTTGATCGATTAAAGCCAAATGGAGATGTGTTAGAGTTTCCCTCCATATCATATCACTGTATGATTTTAGAATTTCTCTTTTAGTTAATCAAATACTTTTGTCTCAATAGCATATGACTATAAAATGACATTTCACATTTGAAATGAAATACTTTTTCCCCCCTTTAAAACCAGGAAAAAATGTCTTTTCTCACCACTTTTCAACATAATACCAGAATTTCTAGCGAATGCAATAAGGCTAGGAAAAAAAGAGCATATAATTTGGAAAGGAAGACATAAAATGGTCTTTATGTGTACATTACATGATTGTCTATATAGAAAATCCCAAAGAATCTACAAAAAAAGATTCTAGAACTAATAAGTAAGTTTAATAATGGGATACAAGATCAATAATCAAAAGTCAATCATGTTGCTGTATATTAGCAATGAACATTTGGAATTTGAGAATTAAAAAATAATACTCTTTTTAATAGTACCAGAAATATTGAACAAAATATGTGCAGAATCTGTGTGTTGAAAACTGTAAAACAACAATGAAACAAATAAAAAAGCAAGACACAAGTAAGTGGAGAGATAGGCCATGTTCATGAATCAGAAGACTTAATATTAAGATGTTAGTTTTCTCTAGTATCATCTATAGATTCAACACAATCCCAGTCAAAATCTCAGTGAGGTTTTCTTATTGGTATGGACAAGCTGATTCTAAAATTTGTATGGAAAGGCAAACAGAATAGGCAAAATAATTCTGAAAAAGAACAAAGTTGGAAGACTTAGACTACCTGAATTTGAAATATATTACACAGTTACAGTAATTAAAACAGTGAGGAGTTGGGAAAAGATAGACATACAGAGCAATGAAATACAATAAAGAGTTGAGAAATCGATTCACATAAATATAGCCAATTGATTTTTGACAAAGGTGAAATGGCAATTCATTGACTCAAAAATAGTCTTTTCAATAAATGGTGCAGAAACAATTGGCTATTCATATGCAAAACAAAATAAAATAAAGCAACTTGGCACTTATATACAAAAATATAAATCCTAAAACCATAAACCTCTAAACTTCTAGAAGAAAAATAGGAGAAAATCTGTGTGATTTTGGGTTTAGCAAAGAGGTTTTAGATATGACATCACAGAATGAAATAAATGTCCCTAAATTAATGCTGATATAAGTAAATGACCGAATAAATAAATGCATAAGCAAATACATATCAAAAAAAGAATAACTTTTCTGTGCAGAAGAATTCCAGTGAATAAATATAGGAGGGATGAGGGAAATAGAAAAATTACCATTAGAACACCTCTGTGATAATTGCTCTTAGCACAATCTATTGATTAATGTTAAAATTAGAAGGCAAAACTTTTAGAGACACAGAATATCTACATAGTATAAATGTTTTTCCCCAAATAGGCAATTACTGTGGTGGTTTTGACATATGTTCACAAAATCTCTCTTCTCCCATCCTGGAGGAACAGTTTAATTCCTCTCCCCTGTGTGTGGGCTGATTTAGTGACTGCCTTTTACCAGAGTATGAAAAGGGACTAATACTAACTTCACAGTGGAGTAAATCTACAGATACCGCCTTATCCAAGTGAACAAGGTTGGCATCATCAGACATACTGATGTTATATATCTCCTCATATGATGTGAGGAGAAGGGCACATTATGGATGTAGTGTTCTTCCTCCAAATCCATAACCTCAAATTAATCACAGGGAAACGTCAGACAAATCCAAGTTAAGGGACAGCCTACAAAGCACCCAACAATACTCTTCAAAATCTCAAGGTTGTAAAAGACAAGAAAAGAAGCTGTCATAAACTGAAGGAGGATAAGGAGACATCATGACTAAATGCAATGTGGTATCCTGGATTGGATCCCAGGACGGCAAGAGGGAATTAGAACTGGTGAAATCTGAATAAGGTTTGTAGTTTAGTTAATGGTTTTTTACCAATGTTAATTTCTTAGTTTTGATAACTATATCATGGTTATGTAAGTTTTTTTTTTTTTTTTTTTTTTTATTTGGAGTGTAACTCTGTCACCCAGACTGGAGTGCAGTGGCCGCTCTCGGACACTGCAGCCTCGACCTGCTGGGCTCTGGTGATCCCTCCGCCTCAGCCTTCCAATAGCTGGAACTACAGGCGTGTGCTACCACCCCCGGCTAATTTTTTGATTTATTGTAGAGATGAGGTCTTGCCAAGTTGCCCAGGCGGGTCTTGAACCCGCGGGCTCAGGTAATCCACTCACCTCAGCCTCCCAAAGCATGGGATTACAGGCTGAGCCACCGAGCCCGGCTGGTTATATAAGTTGTATACTACAATACTAATGCTTAGTTGCTTGGCTATCACCTCTTTTTAAACAGAAAATGCCTTGAGGTCAGACATGTCTTTTTATCTTTGTTTTCCCAACACCCATGTTAATGCGTGACCCATAATTATTGCACAACAAGTATATATCACTTAGTGAAGTAGTAAGTAGCACTCACCTGGTCTCATAATTTTTTGTTCCTTGTTACTCAAGTCTCCAAAGTGATACATGAGGAAAAAGAATGATTTTTGGAATCAGAAAAAGCTGTGTGTTGATTCCATCTGTATTACTCTCAGTGTGTTATCTTGACTAAATAGTTTAGACTCTCTCCAGTTTCTTTCTCTTTTTTTTTTTTTTTTTTTGAGTTGGAGTCTCACTCTTTGTCTCCTAGGCCAGAGTGCAGTGGCACACTCACGGCTACCGCAGCCTCAACCTGCTGGACTCAGGCGGTCCTTCCGCCTCAGCCTTCCAAATAGCTGGAACTACACACACACGCCACCACACTTGCCTAGTTTTTGTGATTTACTGTAGAGACGAGGTCTCACCAAGTGGCCCAGGCTGGTCTCGAGCCCCCAGACTCAGGCAATCCTCTCGCCTCGGCATCCCTAAGTGCTGGGATTATAGGCTGAGCCACTGGGTTCAGCCTTCAGTTTCCTAAGATCAACATAAATTAGGTGATTTTCCTTAATGAACACTAAGGTACATTAGAGCAATAATTGCCCATAATCCTCTGATTCTCTTGCCTGTGGTTGTCATACTTGGATGTTCATGAATCTAATTTTGATATTGCAATAATTTTCGTCTAACGGAAGAGTTACAGCGTTAGTACAGGGAATGCCGGTAGATTTTTCACTCAGCTTCCTCTAATGTTATGGGTGAAAGGAGTTTATTTGGGAGCAGATTCCAGGAAGCATGGTGAGTGGGAAGGCAAGAGAGGGGAAGAAAGGGAGTCAATATGAGGTAGTTAATGAGATTTCTGCTATGGGTAAATAGGGTTTGGTCCCACTGGGGTCTTTCTAAGAAACTGTGGAGAGCACATCTCAGAACTATCCTAAGAAGGGGCAAGCAAGTTATTCAGCAACTCCTAACCCTCACTGGTTCAGGGTCTCTCCTGGGGTGTTAACTCCCTGACAGGTAAACGGAGCACCATCTCCTGGCCAGAACGTTCCTTTAGCCAGTGAGAGGCGCAGGAAACTTTGCTGGGTGTGGGAAACAGTCTGCAGAGGGCTCGGCACTGACAAGGTCTGTTGGGCTTCCCAACAGATCGGGAGTTTGAGTAGCAGTTAACTGGTTGCAAATGGCCACAAAAAGGGGGTAGGGCTTTCCAGACAAAATGAACAGAATGTATGAAGATTCAGGGGTAAAAAGAAAATGTGATGTTCTTTGACTTTCTAGTCTTGGTCATTCTGACTGGTGTGATGTGACGACTCGTTGTGGTTTTGATTTGCATCTCTCGAGAAGAGGAAACCCTCATTCACTGTTGGTGAGATTGTAAATTAGTTCAGTCTCTATGGAAAAGAGTCTGGAGAGTTCCCAAAGAACTAAGAATTGAATTGCCATTTGACTGAGTGATCTCATTACTGGGGATCTCTGCAAAGGAAAAGAAATCAATATATGAAAAAGATACCTGTACTCGAATGTTCATTGCAGCACCATTCACAGTAGCAAAATCGTGGGACCAACCTGAGTGTCCACCAGCAATTGACCAGATAAAGAGACTGTGGTACAGATACACCATAGAACACTATGCAGCCATAAAAAAGAATGAAATCATGCCCATGCGGCAACACGGATGGAGATGGGAATCATCCTCCCAAGTAAACGGCCTTAGGAATAGAAAACGAAACACCGTGTGTTCTCACTCATGTGTGGGAGCTAAACAGTCCCAAAGATGGAAATAATCGCCACTGGGGACACCAATAAGAGGAGGGGTGGGGAGGGGGTTTAAGGTTCAGAAACAACTTATGGGGCACAATATTCATTATCTGGGGGAATGGGCCACCTGAGACGCAATTCCCACCGCTACACTATACATCCATGTATTATAGCGAACATGCACGTGTACTCCCTGAATCTAAAGGAAAAAAAATATCATATGAGAATATAATAAATTCAGTGACTTACGATGAAGCTTTTGTGGGTGTGTGTGGGAGAAGACAAAGGAGTGTGTGTGGGGAACAGTCTGAAGAGGGCTCAGCACTGACAAGGTCTGCTGGGCTTCCCAATGGACCCCAAGAGAGAGTTTAAGGAAGAGGCACTGGAATACCGGGGTCTTATATTCCATATTAGCAACTTTGAACTTCATCCTGGTGGCAAAAGGGAATCTTTGAAGGGTCTTAAATAGGAGAATCACTGCAAATTGGCATTTTTAAGGAAGAGTATTCTGGATGCTGTGCGGACAACAGAATAGAAGGCGGTAAGATTAGAATCATGAAAACCAGCTGGGCGATTGTCTCGGTAATCCAGGTGAGAGGTGGTCATGGCTGAACTAAGATAGTGCCAGGCAGGATGGAAGGAGTGCTAAGGGCATGTCATGAACAGGACTTGCATGGGAATGAGGAGGTGGGAGGCAGAGGAATAGAGGAAAATAAGGAATCTGACTTCCAGGCTCCTGATCTGGCTATCGTAACCCTGAGATGGGAATACTGGAGGAGGATACACATGGGAGTTTTGGGCCTTTGAAAATTTGAGGTGTCAGTAGGACATCGAAGGGCAAGTTATTTAATAAGCAATATGCTATAAACGTCGTTAGTTCCTTTGGTCGATCCAATCTGCAGATTTAGATTTAGGGGTGCTCAGCCTAAAGATGATGGTTGAAACCATAAGATCAGGTGGGATGTCCCTGGGAGATCATATAGAGTGAGATTTATGGGAGGAAGAGGGAAAAAACCTGTAGAAACATGAATCCTACCAGGGCTGCTGTTGACAGTGTGTATTGCTTTTTCATCTGGCCGTGAATGAACCTCCTGTCTCCTAATTTTCAGAAAATGGCACGCAGAAAGGTAGGTAGGAAGCTGTGTGCGCGTGCCTGAGGCCAGGTTTTCCTGATTAAAGCTCTCCCTGGGCTTGTGGTGTTGCCTCTGTGGCTTTCCTTGGCATGGCCTTTTATTTTGAGAGAACCTTTTTTGGAGGGGCTGATCTTTTCTTCTCATTTCTTCTCTGGTTCAGCCTTGTGCTCTAATATTTCTGTTGGCCGCTTGCCTGTCTTTTGCCAGTTGGGACTAGTTGTATTCCCATAACCATTTTCCCTCCCTCTGTTTTAGAGAAATACAAAATGGAAATGCCAGGTATCAGCAGAGGGTTTGCCAAAGGTGTGTCTTTCTTTTGCTGACAAGAGAAAGAAACCCCGTGGTGACAGACAAGCCCATTTCCAAACCTAAATGCACATTGGCCATCCTGGCTGTGCGTGATAGAGGGTGGTTACCCTCCCACTTTGTGGGAGTAGAATCAACTTCAAGAATACCAATTTTGCTCTTCTACTTGGTAAGTGGAATTCATTTTCCAACATGAACTGCAAATTGTGAATTATTAATAGCCTCCCCAAGGTATTCTACTGGCCTAATCCAGTCTTGCCCTCTGTAAATTGGTTTTGATCTTCACATTTAGAAGAGACTTTTGCCATCTCTGAGACTAATTCTTATTTGTTCTCATACACAAATCTTCTTCTCCACACTTCCAGTTTTTGGAGAGGGGGACTTATTTGTTGGAAATCTTTTTTTCCCTCCCACCCATGCCTTTGTTTTGAACTTCAAAGTCATGCAGAATAATTCTAATGCCTATCCCAATAGACAGGTTTTCCAATATTTAAATTCAAATATTTAAACTCTCCTAAGGTGGTAGCCACCTGTTTTTCCTCTTCTCTCTTCTCTTAAGTTTCTCTACTTTCCTCTCCTACAAGACTTACACATGGCTTATACAACTTAATCACTGTCTTTTTGGAGTTAAACTAAACCCAGTAAATCAAAGTGACCATAGTTGTGAAGATACTTAAAACTGGAACTTTTGGGGGTACTACATTTCTATGAATATAGCCTGAGGTCCATTTAAAAAATTTTCTTGGCAACAATTTCACACTCTTACCTTATATTCTGTTGACTATAGAATAAAACTTTATATTATTTTCATGAGAACTACTATCTTCTTTATCCTGCAGTTGTGTGGAGGACTTTATATTTCTCCTGGTTGAACGGCCGTTGAATGGCATTTTGCTAGTCCTAGTCTATTGTTCCAGTTTGTTTCTCTCTTTTTGGTTCTTGAGTCTGCCGTGTAAACTATTAACTAATAACCTTAAGATTTTGTCATATGCACAGGTGAGCTCTATTTCCTCTTCAAATCATTAATTAAAATAAAAGTCGTTCAGAAAAATGGCAAAGAAGGGAGCTGTAGCACATTGACTTGTATCTTTGTCGACATTAACATTATTCTATTAGCCAATTCCCTTTGGTTAATATGCAACTTAGCTAAAATTTAGTTACATCAGGCTGCAGTGACAAACAATTGCCAAATCTTACTGACTTCCAACAATAAAGGTTTTATTTCTTACTCACAGTTTGTGCTGACTGTGGTTCAACTGTCACTCTACTTAAGTTTGTTTTCGTTGTGGGGCCAGACAGAAGGAGAAGTCCCAGTCTAGGATGTGATTTCCTCATGTCAAAGGGAGAAAAAGAGATATTGCTAATCCACACGCAATGGTTCTTTAAGTTTCTGCCTGAATGTACATGTGTCATATCCCCTCACTTACTATTGGCCAAGGCGAGTCACACGACCAATCCCAACACAGGTGGGATGAGTATGCATACTCTACAGGAATGTTCTAGAACTAACATGGCAACAAGTGGCAGTGAGTAATTGGAAATAATCATTTGGTAAAAATATTTAACATTTGTGCATCAGTTCTGAGTATTTTTAAATCTCTTTTTGTTAATTCCCCCACCAACCTTGAGAGACAAGTGTTGTTTTTTCTACTTATCAAATGAGATCCCTAGTAAGTGGAAATTAAGACTTAATCTCAACTATTCTGAAGGCTAAATGTTCTTTCCAGTGACGATGATGATGGTGACAATACATTTATTGAGTGCACTTTATGTGGCAGGCGCTGTTGTGAATGCTTTAGTATTCTACTGGGTAGGATAATTCACTTTTGCTACCTCAGTAGAAAAATTTCAAAATCTCAACAGCTTCACACAATAAAAGTTTATTTCTCATTGATATCCTATTCCAGTGTGGGTTGGGTGACTCTCGAGGGTAGCTCTTTCCTCCAAGTGGTCACTTGAGAATCCAGCCTTCTTCCATCTTTTAAATTCATATAATTAACTTTTATTTTTTTTCTTCTGTGAGGATTCCAGAAGTAGCTTCTTCTATCTTGTAACTAAGCTATCTGGAACATGTGACCTCTAAGGCTGCTGTTGTGGTGTGTGTGTGTGTGTGTGTATGTGTGTGTGTGTGTGTGTGTGTGATGGGGGGAAGAAAGAGATGGAGGAAACAACTGGATGTTTTTAAGGACCAAGATGGAAATTGGCTCATGTCACTTTCACTCACATCCCAATGGCCTGTATCAGTCACATGATCTCACATGCAAGAGAACTGATAAATAAAGCAGAACATTAGATGGTTGGTGAACACTAGTAGTCCCTGTCTCTAGGTTAAAATCATTATCATCCCAACCTTTGATTATGAGAAAACTGAGGCAGAGAAAATTTAAGTACTTTTCCTTGGGCACATCTAGTAGTGAAATAGATGGGATTTGAACCTAAACAGTCAAGCTTCAGAATCTGTGCTCTTAGCAACAGCACTGGACGGTGACTCATCTTTTATCATGATTAGCTAGGTTATGAATATATTGGCTATGCTGGCATCCAGAATTCATGTATTCATTTTGTCAAAAACATCAAAATACCCTTTTAAATGGTTCTGTTGAAATCTTGGTACGTGGAGATACCATGATCATAATCCTGTTTAAAAAAACATGCAATAAAGCTGGTACAGCAGGATTAATTAATCAGTAACTAGTGTCTTTTTTTTCCCCCCTGCGATATCAGCATTTTTGGACTGAAAGAGGTTGCAAGGACAGGGACAATGGATGTCTGAGGAGACTAGAGGAATCTGCTTTCCCAACCCACCCCCAGGCTTTACTCCACCTGTCTCTTACATTGTGGCTCTGTGGAAGACCCAGGGATCACGGAGCAATTTTGGGAAGGTCTGAGGTTAAGTTTTTCCATTAGCCTGGAAATAAGGGCTCTGAGAAATTAAGTTTTATAGAAAACCAAGAAAGTTATATTTCTTGTGTTTTTTAGTCTGTAGACTGGGATGAAGAACTACTATGTCAAGAAAAAAATCTAGATTATTGCCCAGATTCGCCATTTGCTCATGTGTAGGTCCTCTTTCCCCTGGTGAGAATGGGACTGGCACCCCTCCTATGTTCTCTGAGGTTCCTCAGGGGTTATGGACCATGGTCGTTTCATCTGCATGCTTTCACAAAAGAAGTACATAAGGTGTGGGCGCCAGGGTATAGTACATACCTGATTCTGGGCAGTTAGGCAATATCCCATGATCTCTTTACTTGCCTTGGGTTTTTCTTCCTTCTTAGTTGGATTTATCTCACCAACTCCAGAAGCTCTTTTTTGACAAGGAAGCTGGAGGCAAAATAGGCACTGAAGAGTCATGGTTCTGAATGTCCTTCATTAGCATAGCAAGAGTCTCATCTGTAGCCTAAAGAACAGTCATCCTAGAAGTCAGATACGAGCCTACTTGCCAGAGTACTGTGGAGACAGCCTGATGGCTCTACTTTACTTGAAAGTCTGAGGACTTTCAAGGGATAGTATTACCAGAATGAACAGAAGGAAATGAGAGTGGAGGCCAAGAAGTTAGTCCAAGGAGAATGGGCCAGTCATCAGAAGGCCCATTCTGAGACCAGTCTAACATGTGTCACTGCAACTGTCCTCTTTTCTAGACCCCTGGAAATCACACCAGCACCCAGGGAGAAGGAGGCTGTTACAGAAGCAGGTAAATGCAGAAAGGGCTATTTCTTAGTAGATTTTGTGGGACTTGGTGAATGTAAACTGTGAACACCGCTGGTGTTAGTCAGAGAGAGGGTGACAGTGGTGGTGACTCTTTTAAGCAACAGCAGTAGTTGCCATCTTGGGGGGCGACCACAACTTGACAATTTGGAATAAGAAATAAGAAATATGGCAGTTACAGCAAGGATGACTTGGTCTTATCTTTATTTACCCTTGGGCATTCCAAGAGCCTATGAAAAGAACTTTGTGAGAAGTAAGTATGTGTGTGTCTGTGTGTATGTTAGAAGTCCTGCAGAATGGATGAGATTGAAGTCAGAGAAATATTATTTTGTGTTCATGATTATTATCCTATTGTTATTCCCATAGTTGCATGAATTGGGAAATATAAGTTATGTTAGTGTGCCCCAAAAAGTACTTGTACCACTTTTGTTCTTCTTAGGTTAAGCATAAGTAAAATGTCTTTTTGTTGTCATTCCATTCAGTGCAAGCCTTAGCTCATTTGGGCTTCTGCTTTCTGACCCTGTGTCTCATTCTTTATTGTCATCTCTGGGTGTGTCCCCTTCTCTCCATCTTTTAAATTCATTTGAAAGGCCTGAGGGTATTAGTAAGTTCCCTTTGCATCCACATTTTCCCCTGGAGGTATCTCTCCTCTCCTCTATCTTTTTTCCCCCTAGGCTGTGAACTTGTCTTTCTGGTTCTTTCTTTACGGAAAATCAACTTTAAAAATGTTTTCCTCTGAATACAAAAGTATTAAATTTATATTGTAGAACATTTGAAAGTAGAAGGATCATCAAGAAGAAAAAAAATTACTGTAATTCCATGATCCAGAGATAATTAGTGTTAACACTTTGCTTGATGTCTTTCTAGACATTTTTCTATGCATGTTCATGCAAACATGTGTGTATGTATGCGTGCATATTGTAAGTATACATCTTTCGTCACATATTTGGGATCATACCACGTATGACATTTTGTAAACTTTTTTTTTCCGACTGTAAATATATCATGATTGTTTTCCATGTAGTTTATTCTTTCAAAACATTATTCTTAATGGCTACAAACTACTTTAACACATATTGCTAATTTGCTTTCCAAAAAAGATGACAATGCATACTCTCACCAGAAGTATTTAAGAGTATCATCGTTGATTTCCTGCATTTTTATCAGCACAATTTAAAATTTTCTGTCTGGGCAAATAATGATGTCGCATTGTGATAATCTGCATTCCTTTGATTGCTAATAAGACAACGTTTTTCATGATCATGGCTATTTGTGTTTTTCTTGCACGGGTTGCTTGTCTATGCACTGGCATGTATTTGTACTTGTTGAAATTTAGTTTTTCAGAAGTTTTCTAATCCCCTTGCTCCCTCTTGTCTATCAAGAGTCTCAGACATGTGATCATGCTGATATCGTATCCAAAGATTTGGAAATCTGCCTTCCTAAAGTTTATAGCACATATCTGACTATACCCAGCGATTGCCTTCCTGACAATCATACAACTAAATGTCCTGGCCACTTCCCTTGTGTTTCACTTTGCCTCCAATACCTAACTGATTATACCAGGATGACTCACCCTTGCTCCTTCAATATGATAATTAGCATGGGGTTGACATCTTTGCCTCAGTAGTGCCAGGAGACTGAATAAAAGGGAAGGGAACATTCTTGAAGGGGGTTGGATGTAGGGCAATGAACTACAACTCATCAGGGTACAGGAAAGGGCATAATTTGTAGTCCTTTGAATGTGTGGGGTTGTGCAAAGAGTCCGAAGGATGTATTTGTGGGAAGCCAGACTGAGGCTGGTCTCTGTTGAATTGGACATGGCATCCTGTTCCAGGAAAAATTGATAAGAGGTCAGGATCATATTTCAGGGAGGAGGACAGAGATGAAGTCTGGAGCATTTGTGATGAAAAAGTCAAGAAAGAATGGTGGACGGAGAACAGGACTCGGATGCTGAGATTGTTAGAAATAGGGCACCCGGATGGGTGGAGGCTGGGCTGGGTCTATGGTACTGAGTTGCCAGAAACATAGGGGAAAAAAGGCCTTCTTATCTAAGCTGCGAAGTCAAGGTCAGTCAGGTTGAAGGGGCAACAGTAGGGATAAAGCTGGATAGGGGAGGGTCACACCACAGGGTTAAAAGTTGGCCAAAATCAAAGGGAGGGGGCCCAAGAACAAGAACACCCTTTGAACTCCCACCCACTCCCCATTGCCATGGACTCCCTCCTCACTGACCCGCCCCCCATGGTTTATTCCCTCCCTACTCCTCTACTGCCCCCTCTGAACCTCACTTTATTTTAAATTATCTTTCCCATATCCCAAACTTCTTCTAGAACATTCCTTCACCCCTCGCTTTCACTGAAATTTACTCCTTCTCAGAACCTGCCTCCAAGTGGCCCTTTTGAGGAAAAAGAAGGCCATTCCTTCATATACGTACATCACTGGTCCAAGGGAAGGATTTGTCTTTCCTCACGTCACACCAAACCATTTTTCTTGGATCTCTGTGCAGAAATCTCTCCTCCTTTGGGTTGTATCCAGCTATTCCACGTTCCCTGCTCCTTGTCATAGTATTGGTACACTCAATACTTATGAAGACGTTGAAGCCTGGCTTATGGGTTGTTTTTCCACTCCAGTCCCTGATTGACCTCAATTTTCATTGTACATTTCCACTTAGATTTATTGAGCCTTGTTTTCTCCTATGACCTTCACCTCTGTCCTACTTCACGTTCCCACTGTCATGACCTTTTCTACTTCTGTCACCAGGATACGGAGTGCCGCTGGAGATACGGCACAACTTGTCACTTGTTCCCACGAACAGTTTATAATCTCAGACCTAACTGGACCTCAGCTCAGCTCACCAGTCCTTTCACTTGCCCCACGAGTGTTCTTTCCGATGTCCTGCCATAGCCAGAGGACCATCGTGGATATATACTATATATTTTTACAATTCATTCATTCATTCATGGACACTTAGGTTGATTCCATATCTTGGCTATGGTGAACAAAGCTATAATAAACATGGAAGTGCAGATATCTCTCTAATATACTGATTTCCTTTTTGGGGGGATATATACCCAGTGATAGTATAGCTGGATAATATGATACCTCTATTTTTAGAAACATCTGTACTGTTTTCCATAATGACTGTACTTGTTTAAATTTCTACCAACTGTGTTTAAGTGTTCCCCTTTCCCTCCATCCTAACCTCCACTGTTTTTTGTTTTTGTTTTTGTCTTTTTGATAATAGCTGTCTTAACTGGGTTAAATGAGATGACATTTCATATTTAATGAGATGATATCTCATTGTGGTTTTGATTTACATTTCTCTCATGTTGAACATTTTTTCATATACCTGTTGGGCCATTTGTATGTGTTCTTTTGAGAAATGTCTATTCTATTAAGTTTTTTTTTTTGGCCCATTTTAAAATCAAATAGTCAGCTTTTTTGTTACTGAGTTGTTTGAGTTCCCTGTATGTAGTCTGGATTTTAATCCTTTGTTGGACTGATAGTTTGCACTTATTTTCGCCATTGTTTAGATTATCTCTTCACGTTATTGTTTCCTTTGCTGTGCAGAAGATTTTTAGCTTGATACGATCACATTTGCTTTTATTGTCTGTGCTTTTGAGGTCTTTTGAAAAAATATTTAAAAAATATTACTCTATTTTAAATTATATATAACTTGTTCAATTATATATATATATATATTTTAATTTTAAAATTGTGGGGTACAATTCAGGGTTAGGTATACAAAAATTCATTGTGCAGGTATCCTTGTTGATGAGGTATGCCCCCCTTCCCCAGGCAGATTTCGACTACTGTCAATCCCACCTCCCCGCCCCACCTCCCCCAGTGTCTCACTACTGTCAATCCTTTTCTTATAGTGTTATGGTAGTTGCTCAAGGTCCACTTGTGAGTGAGAACATGTGATACTCAGCTCTTCGTTTCTGTGAAAGATCACTCAGTATTATAGACTCTAATTCCACCCAGGTTGCTGCGAAGTTCATGATTTTGTTCTTCTTTATGGCTGCGTAATATTCCATTTTGTATATGTACCACCTTTTTTTAATCCAGTCCTCTTTTGATGGGCAGCACGGTTGGTTCCATGTTCTGGCTATTGTGAACAATGCTGTGATACA
>CAUYQG010009586.1:0-11053 GCA_963574415.1 Tarsius wallacei
TGTCTAAATCTTTTAAAATTGAATAATTTTTTGTCAGAATTTTTTTCCATTTTTCTTAACCAACTTTATTTCCAGAAAATCTGAGATTCAGAAATAGATAATAAAGATTAAGGAAGTAGCCGGGCTCGGTGGCTCAGCCTGTAATCCCGCACTTTGGGAGGCTGAGGTGAGTGGATTGCCTGAGCCCGCGGATTCAAGACCTGCCTGGGCAACTTGGCGAGACCTCATCTCTACAATAAATCAAAAAATTAGCTGGGCATGGTAGCGCATGCCTGCAGTTCCAGCTACTTGGAAAGCTGAGGTGGAAGGATCACAGGAGCCCAGCAGGTCAAGGCTGCGGTGGCCGGGAGCAGCCTTGGCCCTCTAGTCTGGGCGACAGAGTGAGACTCCAACTCAAAAAAAAAAAAGGAAGTTGTCCAGGCCACAGTGTATTTCTGAAGGCTTTGCTTCTACAGTGACTGCTCTTTTCCTAAGCCTACCACAAGCCAAGCCCCTTCCCAAACACAAATTACAGAAATGACAAGGAAATATGTTATGTCTCCCTGTTTGCCTCAGAGCCATCTGCAAACAAATGGTAAATTAAAAGGATCAGAAAGCGAGTTGATTCTAGAACCATCCAGTAAGTTGGTAAGATTCCACTCAATACCTAAAAATGTTCCATGGAGTTTGTACCCATGAAGCCCTGTGCAATTAGAATAAATATGGATGAAAGCCTTGAACTATTGAACAACAAGCAAACTTAATTTTGAGACTGACAAAACAAGGCCACTGGTTTTTCCACATTATCACTTAGGTCTGACCACATGTTGAAAGATGGGAGAAATCTCGAGGGCTGTTTGCTGACTGTGTATCAATTAGATTAGAGTCTCTCTGAATGATATGTCTCTAATTAGATAACTGCGGATTGATCAGAGGCAATGTCTTGCCAATGCAATTAACATTTTTTTAATGTGCGATTAGCTGGATTTGAATCCCCTGCATAACTTGCTTACAGGGTTAGTCTCTCCTGAGGCAGGAGTGTTGTCTGCTAGTTGTTACTCTGTGAATTACAGCTCTCAGGCAGTTCTGTCAATTTGGTTCCAAATCGGTGTTTTGGAAAATCCAACTTTGTATGTGGCTATCATAATATCAAATGCCAAATCTCGTTGTTGTCATGTCAGAAATGTTCAGAAAGCAAATATTCCATTCAACACAAAATAGCATACGTGTGAAACACAGTCGCATTATTAATCTTAAGTTCCTTGTTCACGTAGGTCAATGAAAATACCAAGTGCCCAGTGAACACATTTCTTTTTCCGTGTGTACTTAGTCATGGAAAAAAGACTATAAGATTGTCAATGGCTGTGCTCTAACAGCTATTTCTAGGATGAACTTTACAATTTTAAAATAAACTTTGCTTGACATTATGAAAGTCAATTACCTGTGGCAATAATTCCATAGGTAAAGTCCCTTAAGTTCCACAAAACCAAAGCTCTTCCCTGGAAGGACACTGGTGCTGACCACTACTTGCAAACCTTGCCTGACTTCAGCTGCCCAGGAGGCCAACCACCTGGGGTGTCTCTTCCTTATATCAGGAAGTCAGACAGCTAGTCCTAGGGGTCTCCTTTCATGAGTTGGGCACCTATGAGGTGAGGGTGGTATGGTAGCCTTTGAATGTGAAATATCGCGCCCTTCCAGAAAAAAGACTAGGCGATAAGGATTGGGCCACCTGAATGTGATTTGATAATTCCTGACTGCATTCATGTCTTTTTGCTTAGAATTTTCCTTGCCTGGGTGAAATCATCCTATGAATGGAAAGACAAACACACTTTAAGTGTTCTCAAAGGGAAGAAAAACAAAAACAAAACACCTCTCTCATCAAATTTTAGAGGCAGGCAGATAAAGTGATGTGACAGTCAGCTGACCGTAGGTGGGAGCAATGAGCTTTCCACCATATTCAAGCCCCTAAACAGGGCTAGTGTGCGGTAGATGCTCAAAAATTGCACTCAAGAAAGAACTACCTGGCTAGCAACAACCTTGACCTCAACAGCCCCGATGCTTTGGCCCTGAAAGGAAGGCCAGGGGTTATTCATAAAACACAGATATTTCTTGAGGCTCACTCTCGAGCCATCTGCCTTCAGGCTCTGTCTCTTATGTCTTGGCCACTCCAAGACTGTCAGGGGCTACCTATCACCCAGTGACTGAAGTTTAGCACCCTCTGTCCTCTTACCCCCAGAGCTTGCACCCTGTCCCAATACCCTTCGGTAAGAATCCCCAGCTGGCACCAACTCGCCAGCAATCTTAGTGGAGAATAACAACTGTGAATGCACCACAGTAGGTTCCCCGCCATGTGAAGAGGCTTCTGGTGGAAGAAACAGGTGCAATGGGGTGGGGGTGGGGAACCATGAGAAAGTAAAGGCTGAGAAGCATCACAAGGACACGGCACTCAAAACCAAACAGTGCTATTAACATCCCGTGACAGGAAGAAGACCTGACACACATGTGGTAGGAACAGGATGCCAAATAAGGGAGAATTCAAGGGCGGGGAGAAAGACCTAGTACATTTAACAAGTAATGGATACATGCTTGACAGAAAAATTTAGTAGAGAAAATTTCATTGAACGGTTTTGATCAAGAGTGTTAAGACTGAAGCTGCTTATCAGGAAGAGAAAAGAGCCAAAACAAAGCACCGGGAAAACATTTCAGGGCACAGGGATAAAGAGACAGGACTGCAAGTCTGGAAAGAAGGGAAAATAAAACAGATCGTGCACGAAGACATCGGATCTGGACCACAGAACACTTCTAGCCCACATGGGTCACCAATGATGCTGGTCACTTCCATATTCCGAGCAAAAATACTTTTGAACCAGAAGTCTGCAAATAGACTAAAATTCTAAACTAGAATTCAATTTAAGTTCTGGATCAAATAACGGTTTTTTGGTTTGGCATGTTCTCCAGGCTCCAGTCAAGCAGAAAGAAGCTGAGAAGCATTTCTAAATACAGAGGTTTACTAAGAAACAAATCCAGAATGTAGGAGACAGCAGAGCCAGCATGAGAGAAAAGGAAGACAAAGTCAGGGTAACATTATGGGGCAGACCTCAGCAATGTCCCACCCAGTCAGCATGGCGGGAGGTCTGACACCTCCAGGAAGGCTGAGTTGGGGGGACCTGACAGCTAAAACTCACAACGTAGATTTTGGAAGATTTTAACATTCTGATAGTTCAGGAATTCATGACAGATGTATGCAAATACAAATGCATAGAAAAATGAGGTTAAGATTAATTCAAAGAACAAAAACAGTGCCAGAAAAGTAATGCAGTTCCAATACCATAACGCTCCCTTCACAGTCAGTCCTGCACGCACGGCTGTGACGATCTGAAGCTGGTGTGCCAGAAGGAGAGGAAACAGGAAGAGGAGGTGAGAGGGCAGAGAGGGGGCACACATGGGCCAAGTCGTTGCCTCCCAAAATAGAACTCGAATCACATATACAGTTGAGGCAGCAATAAATAGAGGAATGAGCCTATTCAGAATTATGGAAACAAGTCCCAGAAGAGTGAATGAAACAGACTTTCAGGATGTCCAAGATGCGAAATCCGTGAGACTGTGAGACTGTGTGGGGAGGGGGGGGCCGTGGGTAAGATATATCTTCATTGTTATGTTATGTGATAATTGTAATATATTAGAAATGCCACTCACAAAATCTGTTTCCATGTATTACTTTCATAAACACTTGAAAATTGAAAACAATCCACATACGATTTTTGGTTAATTCTTAAAAACAATTCAATTTTAATTAGTTTTAGTTTTTTGAGTTAGAGTCTCTGTCGCTCAGGCTGGAGTGCAGTGGCATGCTCATGGCCACCGCAGCCTCGAGCTGCTGGACTCAAGTGACCCTTCCACTTCAGTCCTCAAAGTAGCTGGAATTACAGGGATGCACCAACAAACTTGGCTAATTTTTTGATTTATTGTAGAAATGAGGTCTCGCCAAGTTGCCTAGGTTGGTCTTGAACCTGTGGGCTCAGGCAATCCTCTCACCTCAGCCTCCCAAAGTGCTGGGATTATGGGTGTGAGCCACTGCACTCAGTCAAAAAATCAGTTTTGGAAAGCAGATGCCTGAAATCTGCGTAACTAGAAATTTAATGATGCATTTCTGCTCCAGTTTCTCTGCCCACAGGATCTTCAGAACCTCACATCTGTCATCATCCCGGGGTGTTCTTCACAAAGGCATTTAGACTGGGCCATAGGTCTTAGTTCCATTTTAGACCAGAATGCCTACTTTTAATTTTTAGATTAGATACTTTCTACTTAACTAGAATGATGTTTCATGGCCAGAAAATACTGCAGAAGATCAAACAGTATATATAATTCATAGAGTATGGCATAGTAACCTTTAGAAAATTAGTTACACTGATGACATCTTTTTAAAAAATATAAATTGAGACCATATGCCGTGGTTTATGCCTGTAATCCTAGAACTTTGGGAAGCCAGGTCTGGAGGACTGCTTGAGGCCAGGAGTTAAGACCACCCTGGGCAACAAGCCAGACTTTATTTTTATGTAAAATATAAAATAAAATATAAGTTGAATTTTCAAATTATAAAACCTTAAAGTCCAGACCCACCGACTGAAGAATCAAAATACTTAAAGAAAATTCTTTTTCCCAGCAGTATGTCTCAGAAAGTGAATGACAATCATACTGGACGAGGACCTTGGCTCCTTTCATTGCTCTTCTTGCCATTTATAAGTGACTCTACTCCTCCAGCAACTAACTGTGGTCCATTCCTTGCTCTGTGTAACGTACGCAGAGGAAAGTTTGAGATGCCAAGGACACCTAAGCCCTTCTGCCACTGGAGTGGCTGCCACCTCCGCCAGGCTGGCGATGTCACGGTTGCTCCGTGAAGATGGGGGGTGCCGAGACAGGTCAGTCTCACTTTGGGCTGCCCTTGGGTGTGTCTTGGAGCAACACCCAGAAGCAGGGAACTTTATGGTGCATGGAAATAGGGGATTATTTTACTAGCAGCGAAAAGTAATTTAAAAATCACAATGACCTCTTGCACCTTACAAAAATCACATAATACTGCAATAGTGACATTCTAATTAAGTCAGACATATACCATGTGCACGTGTGTACATGCATAAATACATATGTGTGTGCATGTGTATACATGCTTGTCCATGTGCGTCCACACAGAGCTGTGAATGGACTTCTGTGTGCCCTAAATGAGGGTTCTACTTTCCAGACTCTTCAGGACCCCTGTTTCCCCCATTTTTGTCACTTTTTTCTGTCTCCTACAGTCGCCTTGTGATATTCACCTTACTTTTGCTTCCTGGCCACTCTTACTGTCCCCAGTCTCCTCCTTTCTGAAGCTGTCCCCACCACTTTTGACGTCCTGTCCCCATCAGTTTTTAAACTATTCGCTGGACTGCTCAGTAAAGAGAACCTCGGTTCTTAGGTTGAAGGAGCATGAATATCATAACATAATACTTTTTAGCCTTTTTTCTAATTTTGAATGTATGTGTGTGAATAGATATACTTTTTATCATGGGCTAAAACTATACATACCCAATCTGAGATTCTAAAAAGTGGAAATTGAGTATTTTTGCATGACAGTCTCTAATTTTTGGAAACCTGGCTCTTGTCTTGCATACCATAAATACATCATGAATGTACCACAGGTGGAATGAGCGACAGACTAGACAGACGTAATATCTCATATTCATTGAGAAAAAAACTTTGTTTTGATGAGAGGTAAAAGTTTATCCAGATATGATCAAAGTCAGTTAATTAACAGCTCCATTTTTTCCCCTTCACATCAAATACTTCATCAGAAGGACAGAAAACAAGACAATGCTAATTAGCCACTGTTCACTACAAGTCACAAATAACTGTCCAGATTGGCCTGATTTTAGCGCTAATGACTATATCCCATGCTAAGGAAAGGTGGGTATAAATAGCAGTCTACAGTTTAAGAGAGTCTCACCAAAGACCGTCAGCTCCGCTGGGTCGCTGTCTCTCTCCCCCACCATGTTGATGCCCACACAGGTGTACATCCCAACATCACTCTTCCTGGTGTTGGAGATCATCAGTTTCCCACCACAGATCTATTAAAATTCAGCCACAACGAAAAAGAAAAGGTAAAAAAGAAACACATTGAGGAAAAGAAAAGATCATTGATAAAGAATTTTGGATATTTAACCACATTTCTTTTCCAAATGAAAAAAAACCTTCCCACAATTTTGGCATCTGCTTGTTTGCTTTCTTTTCTTAAATTTATCCTCAATAAAAGCCTCTGTATTCCTTCCTGGGTTTTCTTCTTTAAGGCAGCCTTCTTCTCTCTTGCCTGCCCACACTCCATGCCAGTGCACGGTCCTGACCCTGAGACTGTTGAATGAGTTGTTATTGTCATTTGTCACCAGAAAGGAACATTAGCTATCTGCTTTGAAGATGATGATAAAATCCAGCTGACTCAGACGAATTTGAGAAGTATTTCTGAGTGCCCATATGGCTGGACAGTATTCTGGGCACTTGAGAAACAGCAGGAAACCAAATAGTAAGGATACTTGCCTTCTAGGAGCTTACATTTCAGTTGCTAGTACTAATCAACTTGGTCTCATCTTAATTGTTTTTAAGATACAAGTGCTGGAGACCAGCTCCAGGAGAGAGTCAGGGCCTGAGACAGGAGAATCAGGAGCGGCGAAGAAGAACAAGAGCCTGCCTTCTTGGGTAAAGCTCAAGACTCTGCCAATTTTTATTCAATTCTCACATGCTTATATAGTCCCTTTATTGCCCCCCTTATCTCCACAAAAATGAACCCTTTGTTACACATTAAAAGCTTACATCATGTTTTTGTCAGTTATGGGAAAGCTACCCTTTACAATTATCTCCCTGCTCCTTCCTGATACCGGTGATGCTATTTGTGTCTGAGTCAATCAGATAGGAACAAAACAACAGCTGCCAAAAGTTATCAGTTACAACCTATAACCCCTGGGTTAAACAATTTCCTAAACAATTTCCTTTTTTATTTTTCTCTTAACTTCATGCCTACCCACACAATCTAACAACGATATATTGGCTCCTTACTTAATTACAATTTTCTATATTCTAAAACTAGACATACGTTCTTAACTTATAATTATCTTATTTATCTTATATTTTATTTACACTATATTTTTTTATCTACACCTATTTCTAAACTTATATATATTTTTTCACTACTTATGTTTATTTCATTACTTAATTCCTAAATTCTAACTACTTAGAACCTATAATATATCTTTCTTATCTATTTATTTTTATTTTTACCACTTATCTATTATTTTCTTAATTCTTAACCTAATTCTTATCTAAATAATGACTACACCATAATATCTTAAAACATGTCTGAAACTTGTTTTTCCCATATGTGATCTTGATACATGTCCACTCTCAAAAATACCTTGTCTCACTTTAACAGACTTCCTAATTAATCTTAACCGTCACCGTTGTTATTTTTGTATAGGGTCTTTTAACCATTTACAACGGGAATGGGGAAGTTCTTATTTTTCTTTTTGGTCAATGGTTTCAGAACTTCATGGGAAAGGAGATAACAGAGCTTTCTCTTGGTCTCCAAAGGGCATGTGTTTTGCTGTTAGGCCTTTCTTATGCTTCTATACATAGCTGATTCTATAACCTTGCACATCTTGATTGATGTGCTGTTTGTTACAAGGGAAGTGTTTTTTGAGCCTATGCACGTATTCCTCTAAGATCAAAGGAGTCCATCAACAGGATCCATGGGGCTCTGCCTCCGTCATGGCCACTTCCCACTGGGGCTCTGCTCCTAGTCAGTGTTTTTCTCATTTTTAGGTCCCCTCCATCTTGCCTCTTTTTAGGGGTTGAGGCTTCCGGCACCATTCCATAGTTTTTATGTTCATTCTGTAGATTATTTATTTTGCTGCGCTAAAGCTTTTTAGTTTAATTTAATTCCATTTGTCTGTTTTTGTTGAATTTGCTATTAGAGATTTTTTTTTCATGAATTATTTGCCTAGACCAATGTCCAGAAGTGTGTTTCCTAGGTTTTCTTCTAGAATTTTTATAGTTTTAGACCTTGCATTTACGTCTTTGATTCATCTTGAGTTAATATGTGTACTATAAAAGGTAGGGACTCAGTTTCATAATTCTGCACATGACTAGCCAGTTTTCCCAGCATTGTATATTGAATAGAGTGTCCTGTCTCCACTGTTTATTTTTGTTGGCTTTGTCAAAGATTAGTTGGTTATAGGTACATGGTTTGACTTCTGCATTCTCAATTCTGTTCCATTGATCTGTCTATTCTTGGACCAGTACTATTGAAATAGTTAATGAAATACATAAAATAATTGCAATAACTTGCTTGACATAAGTAACTTCCTTTAGTTAAAATACTCCATCTTAGCTGCCTGCCTAACCTAAAAATGACTCCCCAATGTATATGTGTGATTACTGCAATGTTTCCATGACTACAGACCCACAGCTTTGTTTCTCTGAGCTGTTCACACTGACCAATCATGATGACCATTTGCAATACTCCCTAGCTACAAGTTACGTGTAATTGTATGCTTTGTTAGCTTAAATCAGATGTTCTGCCAAGAAATTGTTAAGAAATTATTACTTACAAAATTCCCCCTGCCATGTCCCTATAGTTTGTTCTTATATTTTGTTCCTTTTGTTTTTATTCCCTTGTTCACTCACCCCCTTGCTATGTAACCAACCTGCAGATTTTACCTATATAAGCTTTTTGCTGGTTTTATTCTGTGTCAAGAGTTTTTTTGGCAAGAGCCTTCTCTTGACCACGTGCTAAATAAAGGACTCTTAATTTGAACTTGGTGTGCTCGTGTGACTCTTTTTCACACTTCAGTCATAGCATTTGGAGGCCCTAGTGAGAAATTCCACCAGCACAAGCAGCCACCTTGCTCCAACCCTCTCCGGCTGGGAGGAGAGGTGAAGGGGAGGCACCTCCTGAGAGTCTCAGTTCCCCTGATGTCTCATCTGACACTGAAGGAGTTGGAGCAACTGCTGGCAGCCACTGCCTCAAAAGAACCTGAGGTCCGTCTACAATCTCCTAGGAGGTAAGAATTTATTTTTGGTTTTCTGTTTAATTGCTTGTGACTGCAGTGTCTGTTTCTGTTTCTGTTTCTGATTGAGGGAGTTATGGCCCTTTCTCCTGGTCTGATTTGTATAACTGGAAATGTCAGAATCCAATGTTCTTGGATAAGCCTCAGATTTCAATTTCCTTAATGGAATCAGTTATGCACACACATTGCCCCACTTGGGACGATTGTCAGCAACTCCTTGTAACTTTGTTTACTGCAGAAGAGCAGGAATGTATTAGTGCTGAAACTAGAAAGTCTATTCTAGACTCCACTGGAGACACCCAGAAGGAGAGTCAAGAAATGTTAAAAGAGTTTTCTCCCCACTCTCGCTCTGACTAGGATCCAACACATTGGTGGGTTCTAAGGCACTAGATACCTATCACCAGTCTCTATTAGCAGGTTTGAAAGGTGCAGCCTGAAAACCTATCAATCTTTTTAAAACTACCGAGGTTCTCCAGGGACCTGAGGAATCTCCAGAAGCAGTCCTTGAGTGCCTCCAAGAGGCATTTCGGACTTGCACCCCTTTTGATCCCCCAGCTCCCGAGAATGTTGCACTATTAATTTTGCATTTGTGGCTCAAGCAGCTCCAGACATATGAAAAAAGTTGCAGTAGCTGAAAGGCTTTGCAGGAATGAATATTTCTCAGCTGCTTGAGATAGCTCAAAAAGTTTTTTTAAATAGAGATGTTGAGAAAGAAAAGCAAGCAGTACAGGTAGCTAACAGAGCTGCAAAAAGACAAGACAAAATCCCTGTAACAGCCCTCTGGGACCCCAGGAGCTGATTCCAAGACTTCTTGTCAAAAGTTTGATAACCAGAAAGGCCAAAAGGGTCAGAAAATCGGATGCATTTGGTTGGCAAAGAACCAGTGTGCTTTTTCCAAGGAACTAGGGCATTGGGTCAAAGACTGCCCCCACCACCCACAACAAGAGGACTCTAAGCCAGTTCTGGTCCTGCCCTCTGCTGGAGAGGCTGGAAATGATTCAGACTGAAGGGGCCAGGGCTCTTTTCCCTTAAACCCCCAAGAGCCCATGGTAACCACTGCTATTGGGACCACCCAATTCAACTCTTAGTGGACACTGGGGCAGAACATTCAATCCTAAAGTCACCATTGGGACCTATGTCTAAGAAGCAAATTTTGGTACAAGGGGCAACAGGGGCAGTTACTACTTGCAAGTTCCCTTCCAACCAGACTGTTGATTTGGGACAAAAGCAAGTCACCCATTCATTTCTAATAGCTCCAGATTGCCCTTTTCCTCTTATGGGTTGAGACTTACTTCAAAAGTTAAGAGCCACCATTGTGTTTTCACTTCACAAAACTGAAATGTTTATTCCTACTGCCTAACAGATGCCCTTGACTATTCTGCTCTCTGCAGAATATCTTTAACTTCTTCTAAGTCCCCTACTGAAAATATTCCATCAAGTTTGCTTCCACAGTTACAGCAGGAGTTTCCTTCAGTCTGGGCAGAAACCCACCTGCTGGGATTGACAAAACATCATCCACTAGTGGTGATAAGTCTATTGGTATTGGCAACTCCTGTTCACATTCGTCAATACCCTATGAGTTTGCAGACCCAGAAAAGAATTGCTCCCCACATCAAAAGACTCTTAGCAGTTAAAATTTTAACACAATGTAAGTCGGCAGGGAACACTCCCTTCCTGCTAGTTCAAAAATTGGAGCCAGGCTCGGTGACTCAGCCTATAATCCTGCGCTTTGGGAGGCTGAGGTTAGTGGATTGCCTGAGCCCGTGGGTTCAGGACCTGCCTGGGCAACTTGGCGAGACCTCATCTCTACAATAAATCAAAAAAAATTAACCAGGCATGGTAGCACGCGCCTGTAGTTCCAGCTACTTGGAAGGCTGACGTGGAAGGATCACTGGAGCACAGCAGGTCGAGTCTGCAGTGGCCGGAAGCGGGCACTGCACTCCAGTCTGGGTGACAGAGTAAGACTCCAACTCAAAAAAAAAAAA
>CAUYQG010009592.1:0-24685 GCA_963574415.1 Tarsius wallacei
GTGTCCACTTCTGAAAAAAGAGGCGCTTGGATCAGGTGATCAGGGGCCTTTCATACAGCAAGTCTAAAATTCTAAGCACAGGGGAAAGTAGCTTCACACAGGAAGGTCCGTTGTTATAAGTAACTCAGCAGTTTTTCCCACTGGGAGCACCTGGAGACATTTCTGGTAGTCATGATGAGAAGAGAAGGTGCTACTGGCCTCTAGCGGGCAGGTTCACACCCTACAGTGCACAGGACAGCCCCCACAAGGAAGATATTATCTAGCCCGTGTCAACAGTCTAGAGCTGAGTTTCCTCCACAAGCCAGGGCTGGACCAATCTCTCGCTACAATCTGGCCGACGGCAGGTAGCCCATGTCCACAACCAACATGCAGCCGAGCTCTCTATTAACTTGTGGCATGAACCTCCAGCTGGTGGAGTCAGTTCTTCTCAACTCCATCAGGTCTGGCTGTAACATTTGGGTGCCTCCCTGTACACTCTGGTGCTCTCTGGTCCTCCCTACTCAAGTCTTCCCTGTCTGTGGAGAGACTTGGAAGAATCTGGCAGGGCTGGTGGGGCTTTATGGCCTTCTCCCTGGAAGAAGGGGAAGGTGGCAGCAGATAAGCCATGGGTGAATGCTTTGTGATTTCCAGGCAGCAGCCACCCCACATGTCCAAGGCCATGGACAGAGACGCTTAGGGAACACCCAGGTTTCACTAAGCTCTGTGAGAACATGGTGGAGTAGGTTTTGTCCAGTGATCTCAGGTGCTGTCTAGCTTCTTCCTGGAGTGAGCTATGTGATGGGCAACCAGTACTGAGCTCACAAGAGCTGCTATGAGTGTTAAAACAGCAGTGAAGGTCAGCCTCTGCCTCTACCACCTGCCAGGCACATGGTATTCAGGGAGTCAGCCAATCTGTCTAGTGTCTCCTCATCTGGACAAAAGGGTAACAGCACCTACTTTTCAAGGCTGCTCTGAAAGTCAAATGCCATGCATGGAAAGCACCCAGATTATGCCTAGCCCTTGAAAAGTCCAGGTCAATCTCACTAACAGCCTCCAACAACTGACAGCCCATGAGATAGGTCAGTGTGCACCACTTTGATTTCACACCAGACTCTTAGGAAAATGGAACAGCTGGGCTCGGTGGCTCAGCCTGTAATCCCACGCTTTGGGAGGCTGAGGAGAGTGGATTGCCTGAGACCGTGGGTTCGAGACCCGCCTGGGAAACTTGGCGAGAGCTCATCTCTACAATAAATCAAAAAATCAGCCGGGCATGGTAGCGCGTGCCTGTAATTCCGGCTACTCGGAAGGCTGAGGCAGAAGGATTGCCAGAGCCCAGCAGGTCGAGGCTGCGGTGGCCGGGAGCGGCCACTGCACTCCAGTCTGGGTGACAAAGTGAGACTCCAACTCAAAAAAAAAGAAAATGGAACAAACACAGAGCAAAGAATGAACTAGAAGCACTGGAATAACTGTGCCCTGGAGTGATGAAATTTCAAATATGGCTTACTTATAGTTCAGATAGGCTTGAGGATTTTTGATTATGTAGCGAGCTCTTCGTCCGACAGAATGAGATGTTTTATCCAAAGACTCTTCAAACGTAGCGTGCAAAATGTCCCGCACCACCTGCCAGGTGACAAACGGGCCCTTCACCTGGATCAAACACAGAGCCAAGACAAAAAATCAGTGTCCTCGGAGCCCACATTGGGGAACTAACGTAAAGGAGGGGGGAAATGTGCTACATGGAGCCTCCTTCTTCAGCGCATCCTCACAACTGCCACCTCACGTCTACTCAACCACATGAACCAGGCACTGACCATGTGCTGGGCACTGAGATCCTGGGCAGACAAGAACAGGACCAGGCTTCAGTGTCTAGCGGGAAAGAGTATCTTCTGGCAAGCAGGTACCCAGAGGCTTGGGTGATACTGCCTGGAAGGGCAATGTATTAGGGGAGATTACAGGAATCTAAACATGTTCAGTGAGAGATCTTAATGTCTTCATTATACATCATGTATGCTCAGAAACATTCTGGACATTATGCTATATGTCACATTAGCAGAAAGATAACATATGAAATGAGCAGACTCAGGAGAATATCTCAGTCAATAACACATAGTGAAGTCAGAGCTGACATAAAGAAGTAGCTTGATGACAGGTTATTTTCTTATATCCCCAAGAATAAGTGGCCCAAGAAGACAGTATAAGTTCTGATGAGTGGCATGGAGGGCCCACCAACACCAAGTTGTGTAGGATGCTCCTGGCTTCTCTGGCTGCATCAGGGGTGGGGCAGAGGGAGGGACGCCCCTCCCACCAGCATTGCAATGAACAAGTCAATGCGGATGCAGGGAACAGAAATTAGGGACGGCAACACATCACCATTCAGGTTCTTCCCTGGAGACGGGGTTCGGCTGAAATTCAGGAGAGAACCATGGGGTGAGAGATGAGGGACAAGTAGTCAAGAACAGGAATCTAATGAGCTGGCAGCAGAATGCATCTGGACACAGGTCCCAGAACTGAGCTTCTCCCGGCTGGCATGGAGGAGACCAGTAGACAAAGCCAGGTTTCTGTGAAGCTGCCTCACCTAGTCTAGCTGGCAGAACTACTGCCGGGGAGGGGCACTAGACTGGACAATGACAGAGCTCATCCTCCTGGTGGCTTCTGGGAATCAGCTTGGTTGGACATTTGCCCATCTGCATCACTCTCCCCACGTCTTGCTGTGGACTGGAAGATGAGCACCGAAGTAGCAAGAACATACAGATGAGAATGGAGAAGAGTTCTGGGAAACATGGTGGGGAGGCGAACTCTGGCTTGGGCTGTGGATCCCTCTCAGAGGCAGTGACATCAGCGGAAAGAGGAAGAGTTTGCTAGACTAAGAGCAAGGCCCTCCCCACTCGCCTGGGGATTCAGGGACACAGGCAGGGAGGACATGGCAAGTGAGGGGGACTGCGGTGTGGACAGCAGGGGAGTGGACATGAGGCCTGGTGACTGGGCCAAGGCCCCTGTCACTATTCCACATGGATTCAATCAACACTGACATTGGAATTCTGGGCGGCAGGCACCATGCTAGGGGTCACAGTGAGGAAGGCAAGTAATAAGTCTCTCTGCCTTGAGGAACAGCCACTCCAGTGGGCCAAGAAGTGCCAGAAACAACAGAAACAGCTGAGAAGTATACCTCCAAGGGACAGAGAGAGAACAGAGTAACCACATACAATTGGCAGGATCAAAGAAGACTTTCAGAGAGGATGATAAGCAGGCATCGAAAGACACACAGGAGGTTTTCAGGCATGAGAGTAGGAAGAAAGAGCAGGAAAGCATTAGACTCCTGGTGAAGAGAGAGAAAGAACAGCTCAACTATTTTGCCCACAGCTAGGCAAAAATATATATGTATTCTAGCTGATGGCTGAAAGGAAATGAACAAAAACGAGTGGTACTAATCTACAGGATTCTAGGCAATGTTCTTCCTGGTGTCCTGCGAGGCTGCAGCAAGGAGAGCTCCTGAGAGGGGGAGGAAGTAGGCCGGCACCTTGGTGTTGAGGACATTGCTGGCGATGCGGCAAAGCATGAGCAGCCCGTCCTCCTGCATGGACCAGGTGACGCGCAGCCGGGTCATCCTCAGCAGGGCGCTCTGGTCAGCCTCATCGTGGTAGCGCAGCCTTTTGCTTTTTCCTCCTGGGAACTCCCCTAAAAACACCAAAGAGAGAAGGCCTCTAACAACTGGCTTGAAGCTGTCACTCTGGAGAGGGAAGGGTCCCCACCCAGCTAGTAAGGTGTGACCAAGCATTGGTTATGATTCTCATTGTGTCTAAAGTCATACAAGCTAACCACAAAAGACTCAGTCCCTTCTGACAGACTTTTTAAAAACTCCTTTCATCATTTCTCTCCGGTAGACTTACAGTGATGGGTTGGGCGGCCTAAACACAGACTCTAGTTAGTTATCTGCCAATCTCCCGTCTCTCCCACTGTGACACTAAGTCCTTTGAAGGCGTCTTGTGCAGAAGCTTACAGTGCATGCTCAGGGCATGTCTGCTAGACGAACAGGACCATCGACTGCGGAGTCACTGGGTGCCTACCACACCCTTGCTCTGTGACCATGGAGGTGTTGTGCAGACCCTTGTGCACCATGGGGACAAGGCCTATGCTTCAGGGTTACCTGGAGTACTAAAAAACACCGGGCAGGAAACATCCAGTGCACTGCCAGGCACAAAGTGGCTACTTGATCTAACAGCATTTACTAACATCATGGAATATTCAGTAAATACCACGCACTGGTTTAAGTGTTTTGCACATATTAACTTAGAATACTACTTTGTAACAAACCTTATGA
This sequence comes from Tarsius wallacei, assembly GCA_963574415.1. Lineage (NCBI taxonomy): Eukaryota > Metazoa > Chordata > Mammalia > Primates > Tarsiidae > Tarsius > Tarsius wallacei. The sequence goes on from CAUYQG010009592.1 coordinate 4,298, forward strand.
GATGAAAACAATGATTACTGTCATTTAATTGTTCAGGAATCTGAAACAGCAAGACACAATGACTTGCCCAAGTCACCCAGCTGAGTTGGTAGCAGACGTAGGATCTGAACCCTGAGCGTGAGCCATGAGGTTTTCCAAGGTCTTCTGCTCCAGGGAAGGTATTAACAGTAATTTCACAGGGCACACACCATGTGCCACTGTCAATTCCAAAAGACTGTTTAGTGAGTATCTTCCAAATTAAGGCAGAGGAGAAGTGGGACAAGAAAATCTGGATTCAAAGCAACACCATCACTGTATTTTGCCTTCTGGTCTTTGTGGGCCAAATTGATCTTAAACATATTCGTGAGAGGCTAAACTGAGGGGGCCACTGCAACTGATGAAACACTATTTGTTACAAACACCAGCCAAATAAACCACTAAAAACAGGTTCCTGTTTAAACATTCTGTTCTTATCTGAAATAGCTATAGTCATCAGATTGTTGTTAAAACACATGGGCCACTATAAAAACAGTCTAAAAACTAGACACTGGTCTCCTCACCACCCCCTTCTGCTATAAATACTGCCCAGACAAGAACCTAAAATGGCAACCTAAAAGGTACCACACAAGAGCATGCATCAGATCAGAAGGGCTTCTGCAGGCTTATAGGACTCCAGGCTTGCCTACCGGTTCAAAATACAACATGCCTTTGAACTGTGGCCCGATTAGCATAAATGCAGGCAATTAAACAAACAATAGGATTTTGGCTAGTTGTGATGGAGGCTTTTGCTAAGGTTTTTTCAGTTGAGATGCAACTAGAAATCTGAACTCAGGGAGTTACTAAAGTAAGCGGTTCTACAAAATACAAAGACAGAGAAAAGCAGGGGAAACATATGGGAAATTCAAGGATCTCTCAGTCTGCCAGATGGATGTGGGAAATAACACACCAGCACGCAGAGTCAACGCTACAAATCAAGGGGAAAAGGAAACCCGCCTCTGAGGGCAGAGCCGGAGCCAGAACATACAAAGCAAGGCCCGCTAAGTGCAAGTGACCACGTGACCTTTTCTCTTTCTCTTGATCTTCTTTCCAGGGTCCTTCTTCAGCCGTTTCCGCTTCTGGCTTTTGCCCCCCCTCACTCTCCGGCTTCTGTCCAGCGTGGACTCTCGGTCAACCTCCAGCTGCTCTCCTCGGTCGGCACAGAGCTCAGAGCCCACTCTTGCTTCTCCCCAAATATTCAATCTGCTACTGCCTAGAAATGATCACAGGAGACAATGGTTTCAGGATGGGCTCTGCAAAGACCAGAAACAGACTGAACACAGGGTGGCTGCTTTGGCCCTGAATGGGTACTGCATTTATTTTGAGGATGAACTCCTAGCACACATACCTCCAGCACTGAGTGGCAATGGGCGCTTGGACAGAAATGTCTGGAGCCTCACTGTGAGCCCACTCTCTGAAGCTGTGCTCTCCTAAAAGACAAGGACGGCATTGGAATGCAGCATGAGCTTCCATCAATTCCCAGGAGCCCCAAGCAACAAACGCACTAAGATGTTCAATCCCTGAAGAAGCCTAGGACTGCTGTGCACTGACCACCAGTGGCCAGTCTCGACCTGGCCTTGGGCTGCTTCAGAGGGAGAAGTCTCCTGTCCATCCACTTTATCACTGCACAAGCACTCCCTCCCTCCCTCCCTCCTGCAGGACCCATGTCACCTAGACTTCCTGCTCCTTCCTTGAAAAGGAATACCTGTCAATGTCACAGTGCAAGTTAGAATCAATTGGGAAAAAAAATTAAGCCAAGAAGACATTTAAGGAGTCTGACGTACCTTCAACACAAATAGAAGCCAATGTTTGTGTCTCTGGTCAATTCAGAAACTGTGAGCCAGGAAGGGGCAGGAGGAGGGTGAGCAGTGATGACAACCCCCGAGACGGTGGTGCAGTGTGAGTGCCCACCTTTTTGGCCTGGTTGATGATATAGCTGGTCCAGATCCAGTTACGCTTGAGGTGTCCATAGAAACTGGAATCCAGCCCCGCGGCTCCCAGCCCATCTCCGGGGATCAAGCCTTTATCCACAACTTCACGGCTGCCACTAAAAGACAGGAAAGAAATAGAAAAAGAGTCCCCCGTGGTAACTGAGAAGAGACTCCAACACGTGGCGTAGAGGCATGGATTATAACCAACTTTTACCTTCCCAGATAAACTCCCCACAGGCAGAAGAGAAGATTTTGGGGCCCAGGTGCTGGTGTGTTTCCATTTTTTCAAGATAAGTCAAAAAACCTGATTTTTCTGTCAAATTCCCAACTGTTGAATTTTGACAACTGATTGAAGTTTTAAAAACAGCATGTGGGCTAAAGTAGGTCTAGGGCCAACTTTGGCAACAGCCTGTAATTCGCAGCCTGTGCACCAGAGACATGGGCCTCTCCAGTCTGTAATGCTAGGCCAGACAGGGAAGAGAAGGCGTCTGGGACCAGCGCCACCTCAGCTCTGTCCTGGGCTGGGGACAGCATGTTGAGGGACAGGGACGCACGTGGTGTACTCCAGCATGGCACACTTGCGCTCCAGGTTGTGCTTGTCGATGGCGCTCTCCTGCTCCTTCTGCAGGCTGCCCTCCTCGTCGCTGCCCTGGTCTGTGCTGCTGTTCTTCCTGACGCGCGGGTAGCGCACCACGCCTAGAAAACCAAAACAGGCCAGCTGGCTATACCTTCCTGTGGCAGCCTTGGCAGGTGCAGTCTGCTGCTGGTGGGGAAAAGGAGAGTGGAGTTCCTGTCTGTGAAAAGGCCCCAACCGGACAAGAGGGCTGACTGAGACTGGCAGAACCTCTCTGTACAAAACACCTTATAATGGGAATCTGAGGGAGCAGAGGAGGAGTTAGAATGCTGGTGGGTGAACCGGAGCAAAAGGTTGACACCAGGCCGAACTTGCTAAGGACGGAAGGCTGGCAGGCAGGCGGTCAGAGAGCCTGAAGCAGAGAAAACCAGGCCTTCCTGCAGGGGCACCCCAGGAAAATGGAGCACCCTGGAGAGCTGCTATGGGTCAGCACAGCAGAAGCGACAGAAGAAATGACTGCACCTGTTGGCAATGGCAGGGATCAGGAGGGACCTGCACAGACAGCTGAGACAGCATCAGCGTTCCAGGGTCCCACTCAACTCTAGGAACAGCCAGATGTCTTCTGAGTGCTCAAGAGGTACACTACTGTATTTGAGAAATTGTGTCCAGTTATTCTATAATAAAGAAAATTACACTTCTTGCAAGAAAATATAAACTACAACTAAAACCACCACTGCTTTAGTAGGTGACGGAAGGTTATGCTAGTCTGCAGACTATCAAAGACAGTCTCCCGCCGGGCTCGGTGGCTCAGCCTGTAATCCCGCGCTTTGGGAAGCCAAGGTGAGTGAACTGCCTGAGCCCACTGGATCGAGACCCGCCTGGGCAACTTGGCAAGACCTCATCTCTACAATAAATCAAAAAAAATTAGCCGGGCGTGGTAGCACGTGCCTGTAGTTCCAACTACTTGGAAGGCAGAGGCGGAAGGATCGCCGGAGCCCAACAGGTCGAGGCTGCGGTGGCCGGGAGCGTGCCACTGCACTCCAGTCTGGGCGACAGAGTGAGACCCCAACTCAAAAAAGAAAAAAAAATAAGACAGTCTCCCAGTATACTTAGATAGAGACCTTGGCTTGGCTTGATGGCATAGGGAGGGCATGGGGCACCAGGAGTTCGTGCTCTGCACCTCGCAGCTGGAACCTGACATAAGACACCTTGTTTAAGCTTCACCTCAGCACATATGGTGGAGGCAGTGGCATTCTCAGTTGAGAAAAAAGAAACTAAGGCTCACAGAGGTCATGAATAACATGTCCAAGGTTATCAGCTGAATGGACATGAAACTGAGAGTGCTAAAGGCAATACGTCTCACGTACAAGTGACAGCTGCACCAGCAAGTCACTTGTTAAAAATGCAGACCCTCTGAATAGGGCCCAGTAACCGGCATTTCAGTATGTTCTTCGGGTGGCTTGGTGCATGCCAGTGCTGGGCAGCACCTGCTTTAAAGTGTGATGCCATCCCAACATACGATGCTTTCCCCAGCCCTGGGGGCACAGCCTCTTCAAGTGTTTGTAGAATGAAGGAGTGAGCAATCAATGCCTGATTAATGGGTTCAATAAGCCTCCGACACTTCTGCCCATGAACCCCTAAAGGGATGGAAATTCACCAATTGTCAGGCCTGAAAAACTCTGGAGCAAATTCACACTGGTTCACAAATTTTTTATCGAGGCATAAAATGCAGGGATATTTGGGCATTATTAAAATCTAAGTGGTAAAAACCTAGTGCACTGCTGAATGCCTGTTCTAAAATTTGTCTGGATCCATTAAAGTTTCTAAACATAAGTGCTCTGTTGGCATTAAATAATTCTGCCAGGTAAATGTGTGACTCCTGCTTTGCAGAAATCAGTGTAACACAGAACATTCAGCTCTGCGATGGGAGGAGAAAGGAATTGCTCTCGCAGGCCCAAGTTGAATGCGGCATCCTTTTCCTCTGGTAGCGGCGGCAAGAAAAGACCAATGGAGAATGACTGGGAGGAAAAAAGCACTGGAGTGTAGGCTCTATTGCCGTCCTCAAATCCCTCCGTCTAGTCAATTAGCATTTGCTGGACGTTATCTGTGTACCAAGCACTTTGCCACCCTCTGGGGATAGAAGCCAAATTTCTTGTGCTCAAGAAACTCAGGACCAAATGAGATGACAATAGAGGTGCTGGAAGGGTGTTCTCAGAGTGCTGTCTGAAGTGGGCGTGGCCACCCATCAGGTGAGCACAGGTGGGAGGGCCATCCCGGGGCAGGGAGAGCTTCAGAGCCCATCTCAGCCAACCCACTGGCATGTCTGGTCAGTTCTTCCACAAAAACTCCTCCCAAGTCCCCACCTAGCCTCACTGTCACCAGTGGACATCTCTCTCAGACAGGTCATGGTTCCTCACTGGCCTCCCTCTTGTGGAAGTCCGTTCTCCAAGTGGCAGCCAGAGTGAGCTCTTAAAGACACGAGCCACCTTGGCAAGGTACTCCTTGCTCACAACTATGCCATGGCTCCTCACTGCCCTTCCAATAAACCCCAACTCCACAGACACTACAAGTCCCTGGAGTCTGGCTCCATGCTCAGCTGCCACCCTCCTCCCCCATGCGGCCTCCTTTCCTTCTCTGACGCGTCACTCGGGGTCTATGCCCGTGCATTGTCACTGCCTGGGGTGCCTGGCCCAGCTCTGGCCATGGGGGCTTGGCCTTATCCTTTAAGACTCAGCTCAAATGTCTCCTCCTGAGCCCTGGGGTCAACGTCAACCCATATGTCACCATGGCCCTCACTGCACACCTGTGAGCTATGTGTCTTCTTCAGTAGAACATAAGCCTCATGAAAGCTGAGTGGATGTGCTCATCGCTGTGAGGCCAGACACACTCAGCAGGTGTCTAATAAACACCCACTCGATGAACAAATGAGAGAAGACACAGTCGGGCTGCTTGGGCCCAACCGTGGGAGGTCAAGGGGCCATTCACATTCAGGCCCATCACCCTCATTTCTAAGGGAGTTCCAAGGATGAAACCCACCAGGCTAGGCGACTTCTAGGCTCTTCTACGTCTAAATCCCAATTATCACACAGAAAGGAGGGAAAACAGTAAGGCCCAGCAGAGACAGATAGTACCTACCTAGTGGGGTATTGAGGCAGACGCACTGCAGATCAAACCAGTAGTTTTCCACATCCTGCATGGAGTTCAAGACATAGAGACGTCGCTCGAAGGGCCGGCTGCTGTGGGCAAGGTTGTAATGTGGGTCACAGATGGTGGTGTCAACGATGACAGCGTTCTTCTTCAGGAAGATAAAGACCTACAGGAGACACCAGACAGGCAGATTCAGCATTGGGTCTGGCTGTTTGGAGACTGTGTGTAACGATCAGGACAACCTTGCCTGGGCTTGAAAGATGTTACCTGATCTTTGTCCTGAAACTTTTCCGTGGGACCAAACTGTAGCAGCCCCATGTAGCACAGCCTCTGGAGGTTCTCCACCACTGAAAATATGTAGCGTCTGGAAAATAGAGGGACGCAGTTCCCATCATGTCACCCCTTAGCTGGTGGCAAGGGTTGACACTGGTGCGAGGGATGCCACTCACTTCTCTTCTCCAACTAGTGGTTCCTGGAGAACCAGCCTCAGGCCCCACTGTACGAAGGCCCAGAACCACCCTTCCTAACACCCAACAATGAAGCACTGATCCTGCACTTGGGGTTTGATCTGGAAAGTAAAAGTAAGGAAAGGAAAAAATTCTCCAATACTTACAGACCTTAGCACCAGAGTTTACTTTAAAAGAACCTTGAAATCAAGTCACCACATCTACCAGCTCATACTTCAATAAATTAATTAAAAACTTGGGTTTTTACAACTTGGAAGACAGAAACCTTTTTCTCTTCCTGGTGATGATTGAGGACCCTAACTTTAAGGGGCTTGTTGGGACCTGAAACCACTGTCTTGGGTTCGATGACCTCACCTCTTGTACAGAAGCTGCTGTCGGATGGGCCTGGGGAGAAATCGGATCAGTGTGTGCTTCTTCAGAGGGTCACTGAGAAACTCTTCAAGGTTGTCCACCTGAAGAGGGGATTTTCAGATTCAGCTCACCCTGAAGGCCAGGGCAAATTGCAGAAATCATGGAAAAACAGTCTCCCTGAACCTGCCCATCGGTCCCTCCTTCCTGCGCTCTTACTCTCAGGTCTCCCACATCTCTGTCTTTGGTCTTGCCACCCCTCCCTTCCAGCCCACCGCCATGCCATTGGAGGCAATAAACAAGAGCCCTCATATCCTGCTGGTGAGCATATACATTGCTAAGACATTCCCAGGGGGCAATATGGGAATATATTTATATTCAACAAAAAAGGATGATGAACCCTCATCCCTTTGTAGCCAGTAATTCTACTTCTATTCTTACCCTAAGGAAAAAGTGGGGCTGCCACATCTATGCCTACCAAAAGGTAGTCATCAACATGTCACTTACAGTCGCAAGAAAGTGGAATTTAAACGTCCAAAAATAGACAATATTATGGTTAAATAAATTAGAGAACTCACACAAGAAGGAACCTATGAATCTACTTAATATTGGGTTTAAAAAGTTAACGATGTGGAAAATACTGTTCAGTCAAAGAACAGATAATGAGAGTAAATATAGTCTCAATTCAGTTTTATTTTAAAAAGGAAGATTACACACATACATGGCACAGTAACAAAAGACTACAAGAAAATGCATCAAAAACATTAGCAGTAATTATCTCTCCAAGTGATGAGGTTATGGATAATTTCTATTTTCTCCTTTTTTTATAGTCACCAAATTTCTAAAAACAACGTTTTATTGTGCCATAATTATTTGTCTGTCCACCTATCTACCTACTTACTTACTGACAGGCCTATCAAGAAGAACAAATCTTTGAAGTATTTACCCTAGACCAACCACCCACCTGCCAGCCAGCCAATTGTCAATCTTATCTAACCTAATCCAATCCATCTAGAAGAACAAATCCTTGAAGCACTTTCCCTTGGCTGACTATCCTTCTAGCCTTTCCCCCATCTATCTGGGCAACTCCAAGTCTTGAAGAATTTTCCCTTTAACAGGGGGGCACATGCCCTCCAGCCCAGAGCTAAGGGGCCAGCCCCCAGGACTCGTGATGGCTCCAGTCACTGGTACCTTGTAGCTGACTTGTACAATCTGGATGAAGATGGAGAGGGGAAGACAGAGGAGAATGTCACTGACGAGCGCCCAGCCAAAGCCAAAGTCCCTGTGGACCGGAATAGGAGGGATGTAGCGCATCCATGAGGCTTCATCCACGTAGACTAGGAAAAAAGCCAGAGTTACTTCCAGTAGACAGGATGTTGGCCCTCACAGTGACATCATCTCCCCGGAAGTTGTGGCTCCTTCACCACAAACTTAGGCAAAGCCCCACTTGTCAGGAAACAAGAAGGAGAGAGGAAGCCTGGAGGGTCAGGAAGTTTGGACTGTATCTCCATTTCGACAGGGGGGGGCTCTAGAGAGACACGGCCAGTTCAGATAAGGGACCATCGTGTTTCTCCCAGGATCCGGCTGCGGCCTGCCTGCCCCAGGTGCAGGCATGGCGGGGCATCTCACCTGTCTCTGTGGCGAGTTCCACTTCAGTCTCCCAGGTGACGCCATTTTGGCTGCCTCTGGATGGGGCTTCTGAGGAGGCCTCCCAGGTGCTTCCAGAGGAGGAGGGCTGTGCTGCTGCCCTGCCTGGCTCCTGCTTTATTGTTCTCCTTTCACTGGTGAAGCTCGGCTTCTTCACTGTGTTGCTGGCAGGGTGCCCGTAAATCAGGTACCACAGAAACATGTGAACTACTCGCAGGCGAGGCATTTTGGGCAGAAATCCCAGAGAACGCCCAAGTCCAGGAACTGAAGCAGGAAAGGAAGAGGGTAGTACCTGAGCAATCCCAGACTGAATTCAGTCCACTTTATTAAAAAACTACTGAGTGCCACCATGTGCCCGGGAAATGGCTAATATTCTCATTCTCTCAGAGTTTACTTTCTAGTGGGCAAGAACAGACAATAAATAACACAAACCTAAAAGAGCACATCAGATGGAAACAGTTGGTGCAGAAAATAAAGTGAGGCTGGGAGGAGGGCTGCCATTCTACATGCAGAGGCCAGGAAAAGCCTCACTAGGGAGACGCCTCGGAGCAAAGTCTGCAAGTTGCTGAGGGAGTGGGCTGTGCAGATATCTGGGGATGTGCACACAGAACAAACCCAAGGGGCCTGTGATGGATGTGTGCCTGGCACATTCTGGGAAGGGCCAGGAGGCCACAGTGGATGGGTGGAACAGGACAGAGGAGAGTGCAGATGCAGCCGGACTGGCACAGAGAAGGAAGCCAGCAAGGAAGGCCTGAGAGGCCACCAGACAAGGACTTCAGCTTGAATGGAACTGTACCAAATATTTCATGATCTCAGTTCTATTAAAGTAGCTTACTTCTTTGTTGACAATATAAACTGACTGTTCCCTGACTTTCCCCAGTGTGAAATGACAAGTGTGAGACGAGGTAGACATAGCAACAGGGTAGCATGCCACCAAGTCCAGCTAATTTTTTAAACACTTTTTGTGGAGACAGGGTCTTTCTGTGCTGCCCAGGCTGGTCTCAGACTCCCAGCCTCAAGTGATCTTCCTGCCTTGGCCTCCCAAATCACTGGGATGACAGGTGTGAGCCATTGTGCATGGCCTTGTTCCTTCATCTATACTTTCTAACAAGGAAATCTTGGAAGTGAAAGCCATACTGGGGAACTGGAGCCCTAGGGAAGGGAAATCACGCATTGACCTCTTCCGCTTCGAACCCCTGGGTCTGTGTCCCATACCAGATGCTGCCTGACAGAAGTCCAGGCCCTGGTGAGTCAAGTCTGCTCTCCTTCCTGCACTAGCACACGTGCCACGGTCAGGAAAGGAGCAGAACACCCTGAGTATGAAGCCCTGCCCATCTACACTTGCTCAGCACAAGCTTGCATCAGAGCAGCTCAGGAGGAATGAGTGAGGAGGCGACTGCATGAGAGAGCTGACTCTGGGGAAGCCACATGAGTGCTCAGACTCATCAACGACTGTGCTGCTGGAGAATGTGTGAAGTCAGGACAGGAAGAGATTTTTCTGTGGTTTATAGAATGTTTTAGCCCAAGGATACTTAGCAGAGGTCATTCATCCTTCCTCACATATAATCTAGCATAACTTTACTGTAGTTTCTCAAAAACCTTATGAGGTATGCCAGGCAGAATCAACCCCAGGGACACTGATGTCGGAAGGTGTGTGGCCAGGCTAGCAGGACCTTGCCAATAACTCAGATCTGATTCTTGCAACTGCAGCTCAGAGCTCAAATGGAGAATACCAAATGACTCAAACATCATCATGTACTAAGAAGCTCTCTTTACCTATAACGGGGTGATAATTTCTCAGCTGGGTTATGCCCATTTTCTTATCACTTTTTTTCAATCGTCCACTTTCTGGTCTAGAGGAAGTACTCAGGTGAGAGTCTCCTGATCCACTCGGGCCCTCTTTTCCTTGGCTTTCTTCTTCTTCCTCATCTTGGGGCGCTGGAGGCTGGGAAATTTTAACCCTGCAGTTCAAATATAAGATGCAACAATATGCTGAGAAAACCAAGGACTGACAGAAAGGAGGGTCTGTCTGCAAGAACTGGATGAAGCCACTGGGTTGCAGGGGTTTTGAACTCAGCTGCCCATAGGGACCAATCAAATTATGTAAATAAAACGTGTGTCAGGTCACTAAACATCTAGGGATTGTGGGTTGAGTGAACCTGGAGAGGGCACCCCCACAGAAGACCAATGAGTTAGGTCTTCTGACGTGTTCATAAGTGCCAGAAATCAGAAATTTTATGAGAAACTAATTGGCAACTGATTCAAAGCATAGTGGCCCAAACTTGGCAGACCACGCAAACCAGCAAGCGTAAGCCATATCAGCCTGTTGCTTGCCCATGGGCCATCTCAAGTTAAGACACTACTAAGAACTTTCCCCTGCCTGTGAGTTTTTTCTCAACCCATTAGGCAGTTTATGAACAAAATTAATGACCTCAGAGAGGCAAATGGAATCACTGTGAGCCGTTATGAGGGTGAGCGAGTTTCAGGTGCCAGAGGCCTATGGCTGAGAGTGCTCTGGAAACCCTCTGTCAGATGGAGTAAAGAACACTGGAATTTTTCCCCTTAAGAATCTGGAAATTGATCTTTGTTTAGACTCTAAACTAATGAATTCACTGATTTCATGCAGGCAGAAATGAAGAGTTTTTGTGAAAATGCTTCAAGCCACATTATTTCCAAGTGCTGACACCTGCCTGTTGGCTGTGCTGGAATTGGAGATCCGGAAGCGGACCTGCTCGATGGCACTTCTCACGAGGGGATCATTCTGGTCCATGGACGGGTGCACCACCAAATCCACCTGCAGAGAGAGGTCGGAGTGTCCCACAGGTAGGGGCAGAATTGAGGGAGACTTGACTCTACATGCCAGTTCCTAGTGGAGCATCAGTTATACGTATTCGTTAATGTTTCCAAAAGACAATCATGAAACCAAAGCAAATGTGTGGCTACACAGCTTGCATCTACAGCTAATGGCATCAAAATCCCTCAAGGAACTAAGTGATCAAGCCTGGCCAGCAGGGCCGTGGCTGCTCTGGCCAAGTGAAGGATTCTGGGCTGGAGAGAGCCATCCACTTGCAGTTCCCTTGCTGGGCTGTCACAGCCCACCGGTCTCTGCTGCTACCTGGCGGGCTGCTCCCAACGCCCCACTCCCGCTAGCTGAGAACTTCCCAGTTGCTCGTGAGTCCTGAGGGCTTCCATCTGGAAAAGGTAAGCGGCTTTCATTAATCTCCCCTTGCTGAGAGCACCATCGTGGGACTCCTGCCAGGCGCACTCCCAAACAAACTGGCAGAGGATTTAGAGCTGCCTTTGTTGTTTTACCTTTTCCGAGCTACTGAAGCTGAACAGTAAGGTGGTTATCATTTCATAAGAGCTATACAGGATGAAAAATGGAAACTGTGGCAGGGGAGTAACCTGAACACCCAGCAGAGAGAGGTGGAGTTGAGCAGGGTGGGTGTGAGTGCAACAGCTGTGCCGTGGGTGGCGAGGCACGACAGTCAGGTTATCCAGAGAGCCAGGCTTCTTGTCTGTTTCTGTCACTGGCCGAAGACAGTAAGGTAAAGTTGTCTGAGCATCAACTCTGGCCAGCTTTATACCAAAAAATGGGCTCATATAGGTTTGGAAACAGGGAACAGGCAGCAACAGCTAGACAAAGAATCTAGAAGGCCATACTTGGCTCAGTCTCTCCTGATCCTCATTTGTTAAGTGAGGACCCCTTTCTACCCCACTGAGCTGCCTGCCAACTCTGTGGTTTTGTGGGGCTCAAATGAGACACAGGTGCTATCTCAGTGAGCTTAAAAGTGTGAAACAAATACACAGTATTCGCATCTTCCCATTTCCCACAGTCAAACGGCCCAGCAAACTTCCCAGAGGCCCGGTGGTCAGGGCAAGATACAACAGCAAAGGCAAAAGGCTGATGTGGGCGCATCAACCCAGCCCACGTGGCTCCAGAGATCGAAAGCTGCTGGCAGCACATGCTCTGGTGCCAGAGAAAGTTCTGCCAAGAAACCTAAGCCCAGACACACACACACTATTGTAGTACTTTACAGCCAGAAAAACGGGCTACTGTTGTGATGGTACCTGTGGCAAGAGACCCCCATTGCTGGATATATTCATTTTTGAGGTTGTGTCACCTCTGATGTTGACCTAATAATGCCCTCACCCCCTCACCCGCTCCCTGTGGTACAGCCTAGTGAACATGGCTGGAGACACAGCTGACACTCATGCCAGACTGCCTCTGCCAGCCCTAAACTGGGAGAGGGCTTCTCGCCCTCAGCTACTGCATGAAGAAGGCTATAAACCTACACTCTGAAGATCCACAGAAATCAGAGATGGTGCTGCTGATGGGCTGGGGCTTTTCTGTCCTCCAGTAAGAGATGCCAGCACCAGGACCTCTCCTCAAGGGAGAGGCAGGTTGGTGGGGCAGGGAGTGGCAGGGGCAAGGGACATTATTATTTTATTTTAAAAGGATAAGAGCTGTCAACCTGGAACAGTAAACATTGTGTTAAAGTCATTTTTGTACTGCTATACATTTTCAAAATCTCTCACAAAATAAGGCCAGGCACAGTGGCTCACGCCTGTAATCCCAACCCTTTGGGAAGCTGAGGCAAGAGAATTGCTTGAGCCCAGGAGTTCGAGACCAGCCTGGGCAACCCCCATCTCTATAAAAAAAATTTTAAAAATTAGCTGGGATGGTGGCCCATGCCCTGTAGTCCCAGTCACTTGGGAGGCTGAGGCAGAAAGATTGCCTGAGCCCAGGAGGTCAAGGTTGTGGTGAGCCATGACTGTGCTATTGCCCTCCAGCCTGGGTGACAGAGAATCCGACACAAAATAAAAAATCCGACACAAAATAAAAAAATAAAAAATATAAGTACAAAAGCAGACATGACTGTGTCAGTTTATTAAGAAAACAAAATATCAAAGCAGAGTTTTCTTAAGGCAGAGATTAAAAATGTACTCAGAAATAAAGGTCAGGAAATGAAAAGTGACTGTCCCAAAAGAACCATCCCCTTTGGCCCCGATGCCTAGCTGTGTTATCGCAAACTACTTCCACCACAAAAGACATATGCACAAAAACTATGAATAGTGCAAAGCTGCTGAGTTACAGTTGCCACGGGGATGGGCCCCAACTTTAAGTTTTTACAGAAACAGATCCATGAGAGCAAAGAGATGTGTTGCTCCCCACTGGATAACCCTGGCAGCGCATCCTAATTGAGCTACTGCCAAAATTTCCTCTGGGACGTGTTTCCTCAGATCTCCATGGTAAACGCTCATGCTGCTTAGTTTAAATTTTCCACCTTCTATAAATGCTATTCAATTTCTCCCAACATTACCTTGCTGAACTTCCTCTTTCTAAAGTTGGCTGCAGGGAGGAACACTACACGGGTGCTGCTTGGAGCGGATATGCCATGCTATGATCCAAGCAAGTTACTGCTCTTTTCTGTTCCAGCTTTCAGGTAAAGCTGGGATAACCCCTGTTCCCCAAACCAGGAAGCATGATGGGAAAACCCAAGTCATGGGTAACAAAGGAACAGCAATACACAACAATGACAAGAGAAGCTAGACAAGAAGACTTTCTGTAGCAGCATGAGGCTGGCTCGTGGCCATCAGGGGAGCCCACGGTTACCTTCTTCTTGATGCCATCTTGAATCACCGTAGTCCGATACAGTCTCAAGAGACCTTCCTCAGACAGGTTCCGCACCAAGCGGACAATGGATTTCTTGCAGCACTTGGTAGACACGCCTTCCTGCTTCTCCTGATCCATGATCATCTTCTGAATCCTGAGAAATCGCAAAATAAGCAGGTTACATCCCAGTCTCAACGTGAAGGGCTTCCTCAACACAGGCAACAGAGGCATGCCTAGTGGTATCTGACAGAAACCAGGGAAGACTCAAAGCGGGTTTTCACCTACCCTGGAAAAGCTGACCTCCTGAGATGTTAATGATCACTCCTCTCTGTGGCAAATGTGTTAGCTGAAGGTATGCCACTGTCACAGCAGCTTCACATGCTGAGCCTTGCAGCAGCAACTCTAGGGCTTACTTGATTTATAATAACAATGGCAGGGAAACTGGCACCGTGATGAAAACCTGCCTCCATCAAGTCTCCATGCTCACTGAATACCCAGCTAAGGGCTGTTCCAGCGGACCACTATCCCCTCAGACCTGAAACTCTTTCTGATTCCTCCTTGATACATCTTCTTATTCTGCAGATCTTGGAGTCACTGCAGTGATATTTCTAGATCAACAGTCATATGCCCCAGAAGGGACCTTAGGAACACACAGCCAAACCTTTCACTGCTCAGAAGGGGGAAAGAAGTGACAGTATCTGCAGATGGTCCCTGCCCCTGACTTAGTTCTAGTTAGAGACAGAGCATGGAGAACCCATGTCCTTGACCAGAGGTAAGCCTCCATCTCATCAAGTGGCTTTCACATGGGGTGGCACAGAAGCCCTGAGGATGCCACCCCAGGAGGCGGCAGTGATGGCGGCTTACAAGGACCAAACTGGGGCTCAGAGCCTCTACTCTATCCCAAACACAGAAGCTCTATTTGTGTCTCTTGGCTTTTATTCTACAGGAGATTCTATCTGAACAAAAGAGTCCATGGAGAACTAAAAGTTTGTAAATAATGCTATTACCTGCCTAAGAATTTTCGTACTCCTTCCTTAGCAACACCTTTCCAGGTAAGGAGAAAGGCACCTTCCTCACTACTTCTATTTCCTACTCAATTATACTCCTCACTGTCCATACTTTTTGAATAACAGGAACAAACTCTAAATCCTTTCTACCACAAAAGGCTATGATGACTAATTGGTATGAGAATTATTGTTAGTACAAGACAGACAGACGAGTCCTTACGTGAATAAACTCTCAATTAAGCGGAGGTTGGTAACAGCCTCTATGATCAGATTCCTGCGTTTCAGCAGTCGGTAGGTTTCATGTGGCTTATCCTGGCCTGAGCCATGCCTTCCAGTCTTCAGGGAACTGCTGCTTTCCTAGAACAGAGACCAAAAGCTCAAGATACCTGAACTTGGCAAGGTTAGGGGGCCAAAAGCCATTCCTGTGGGTGCACGTTCCTTCTTTAGGGAACTTCTACCCGTCTTTCAGAAAGGAAAGTCAAAAAGCCTCTTCTCCGACACAGGATCCCACTACCCCACCATTTCAGTGCTTTGAAATAGCAAGACATGTGCCAGCAGAGGACCCTGGACAACCTTATGAAGATCAGCTGGTTTCACAAGAGACATTAGAGGCATCTGCTACAGGAACACCTCAGAAAAAAGGCTTCCCCTCAATTTTCCTTTGATTCTTCCACAGTAGAATGGGAAGAATAGCAACAGACATTTTCATGCCAGTTACTCTATTAGGTTTTTTCATAAAAAAAAAAATTCTTAACAACTGAATCATTATTGTTCCCATTTTGCAGAAGAGGACACCCCAGGGCTCTGTGTGGCAGAATGTCTGTCCAGGATCACACAGACAGTGAACGCGTGCCAGGAGGCAGCTTCTGACTCCAAGCACAGGTAGCCATTGAAGTCCCCAGTGGCTGTGCAACATGAACAGAGGCGGCCTGAGTTGAGAACAGGCTCCCCCGAGGAAAATCAGGAAGAGTGGATCTGTGCTTCTTCCTTCATCCCTGCCAGAACATCAGTTTCTCTCTTAATGCCTCCCTTCTGTCTTCCATAAGCTTAAAATGAACCTGTTCCACCTGCCCTTGGCTCTCTGGGTGAGGCACGTTCTCCCATAAAGGAGGAAAGGCTGGAGCGGGAAAGAGTCAAAGACTCAAGAAGGGTCCCAGGAGTGGCAGAAGGACCTTCGTTCTCCCTTGCGTTGCAGGGTGAACAGTCTGGGAGGAAACAGTGCAAGTAGATCCATCCCTTTTCCATCGGGTTGTTGGAGAGCAAAGGAAGGCACTCTGCTGAGGGCCTCTGGCAAGCAGCAGACGCCACTCCTCCCAGGAAGCACACAGAGAGGGGCACGAAGCTGCCGGGACTCTGGGGATGGACTTCCATTAGAAAGAGGAAGAGCTAAGCCAGGAGACCAGTCGTGGGAATTCTAAGACCCAGGGGGAACGCACAGAAGATGTAAGTGGAGGCAGGTGGGGGAAAGCAGCAGATGAACCCAGTGGGAATATGCTGGGATCTCTGCCGGCAAGCCCAGTTCCGCAGTTGGAGACAATGCTCGTCATGATCCCACAGTGAGGTATGGCCTCCAACAGACAGGAAAAGGCCGAAAGGATCTAGAACATCGATCCTGTGCCCCACTGCCTCTGCTGCAGGGACACTTCCAAAGCTCAGTCCTCCATTCTAGAAAGGGAAAGGCAACCTAGAAGAAGGACTGCACACATATGGTTCACGCCTCATTCTATCATGAACCAAGGCTCCTCTGTCCTCACTTCCTCCTCATAGACCAAAGCTGGTATCTGCCTCATAGAGTTGCTGTAAAGCCTGAACTGAATAGCAGCAATGTCATCAAAAGTCACTTGGTCACACTGCATTCTGTGCTAGGTGCCCAGTCATCTACTCTGTTTACAAATACAGGAGTGCCCCTGGTAACAGCTGAGGCACTTTTTTAGGTGACAAAGCGTTGACGTGGCATTAGGCCAAATGAATCATAACAATGAGAAATGCATTCCTTATCAACTGCCTTTTAATCCTTCTAACTACATTGAGAACAAAATATTGGTTTAATTCTGTGTCTTTAACACCTTGACGATACGACAGTATCTGGCCAGAATGTACTCACAGAGTTTGCATCTATTCTATGAGTGCCTTCTTTTTTTATGGCAAATGATACTGGTTTTCATCTAGAGCAGGGGTCTCAACCTTGGCAGTGCTGACATCTGGGCTTGATCACTCTCTGTTGTGAGGGGTCCTGTGCATTACAGGACATTTCCCAGCATTCCGGCCTCTCCCTACTCGATGCCAGTAGCATCCCTTCCCTCAGCTGCAACATTCAAAAATGTCTCCAGACATTGCTACATGTTCTCTGGGGGTAAAACTGGCCCAGGCTAAGAACCACTGACCTGAACTAGTCAGAGAAATCTTCCCTGTAAAATAAATTTAAGCAAAAAGATTATGTTGCTGGAAATTAACACCCTGGGCAAACAACAGTGCAGACGATTTCTGCATGGGACCCAGGTTGCAGGAAGGTGTATGTGAATAAGCACCGCATTACTTCTCGGGAAGCTCGTGGTCACCACGGGCTTAGGGCAGGCCCAGACAGGCACTCAGCACACAGCACTCTTACTATTACTGATTCTGCAGCAGCCAGTGATACAGCACAGAAATGACAAGGCTGATATCCACCTGCCACAGGCTCCCTCTTGGAGAAAACGCCCTTCCTCTGTGAGCACTGACCTTTGGGTTTTCAAGCCGGACCTCCTCAATCACGGCTATGTCACCGCTGTTACTGTCCACACAGTGGGAGCCAAAGGACATGTTGGGGTCCGAGGTGCTGTTGGTGTCCAGGAGGCCATCCTTGCCAACAAAGCCCCGGCAGGTTTTCTCCTCAGCAGCTCCTGAGATGGAAGACGACTGCTTCTTCAAAGGGTGTAGGTTCAGGACTTTCCACCCACCTGTGGTGGAGGCAACAGACAGAACAAATCAAGGGGGAGACCGAGAGACACACTCAAGCTTGGCAGTCAAAGCCAGGCTAAAAGATCCTGTTTAGAGTCAGTTCAAGCAGCTTGATGTCCTCTTCCTAGCCTTTCATCTAGAGCAGCGATCTCAACTCTGCCAGTGCTGACATCCGGGCTGGGTAATTCTCTGTCATGAGAGGCTAGCCTGTGCATTACAGCAGGGGTCCCCAACCCCTAGGTCATGGACCAATACCAGTCTGTGGCCTGTAAGGAACTGGGCCGCACAGCAGGAGATGAGCGGCTGTTGAGCAAGGAAGCTTCACCTGTATTTACGGTCACACTACTAACTGAGCTTCTCCTCCTGTCCGATCAGCACTGAAAAAGCCTGCTCCCATTTCCAACATCCTATCTTTGTGAAGCAGGGCCTTCTGCAGTCACAGCAACCAAAACGAGATTATGAGATAGACTGGTCATAAGCAACACACTTTGGGTGTCACTGTCTCCTATCACCCCAAGATAAGATCATCTAGTTACAGGAAAACAAGCTCAGGTCTCCCACGGATTCTGCATTATGGTGAGTTGTATAATTATTTCATTATGTATTATAATGTAGTAATAACAGAAATAAAGTGCACAATAAATGTAATGCGCTGGAATCATCCCAAAACCATCTCCCCAACCCCAAACCCCAGACCTGTAGAAAAACTGTCTTCCATGAAACCAGTCCCTGATGCCAAAAAAGCCTGGAGACCACTGCATTACAGGATATTTTCCAGCATTCCAGTCTTTACCTACTAGACGCCAGTAGCATCCCTCCCTCAGTTGTGACACTCAAAAATGTCTCCAGACATTGTCCAATGTTCCCGGGTGGGGGGGGGGTGTCCATAGTCAGATACAAGATTTGCAAATAAGTCATCAGTACCACCCTCCACATGTGTAAAAAAAGTCTTCTATAACCACACTAAAAACTTGAGGGATTCTGAAATAGATTGCTGGCGGGAAGAGGCTAGAGGAAGCACATGAAATTCCAGGCCTTTAATAGTAAAAACACAACCAAACAAAGCATTTGCCAAGCAGAACTGACTTGTAAGCAGCCAGGCGACAGACCACAGGACCCTCTCCTCCAGACCTATAATATGTGATGCAAGTGACATCATCAGGCCCCAAATCAAAGCAGCACTAAGGGGATCCACAGGTGTGTGCTAAACGGAACAGCTGTTCCTTGCAGATGCCTGGAGGCGCTGGTGCACGTAGCCCCTGCCCGCCCCTCACCCCTGCCCGCCCTTGCCCCTGCCCACTCGAGCACGCCCCCTACCCTTGGTTGGGGTGGAGTGATGAGGCTGTGTCCCAGGCCCAAGGTTTGCAAAGGCTCTCCCGTCTCCCTGGGACGCTCTGCCTCTTCGCTTGTTGCTACTGCTGCTCTCTTCCTCACTGTCCGACTCGGAGAGGAAGGTGTCTTCGCCCTCGGGTAGAAGTGACTCCTCCTGCACAGAGGCCAGGCTCACTGTGGTCAGGAGTTCGCCTCGGGCTTTCTCTCGCTGATACTGCCGGCTGAGGTCGCTCTCCTCCGCAAACACGCAGGAGATGTACTTGGTGGTCCGCTGCCGACCTTCGTCTTCCATGAATCCCTAGAGGGAATTCACTGTGTTGACCACACTCAAACGAGGGTGTCATACTTACAGGCACTCAGGTGACCAATGATTCGTGGCATCTATTTGCTTATTCTGGCTTTCACTGTGTGCCTGTCTCACCACCTGGGCCCTGGGGCAGGCTCCACTGTGCTCCCTCCTGGCTCTCCCTGTCTTGTCATCCCTCAGATCCTGCTTCCCAGGCCTATCAGGGATGGTTCTCCAAGTACAATCCTGAATGGGTGTCTGCTCTGAGACCGTGAGCTCCTCAGGGGCGGAACCTGGACTGGGTCTTCCACATCACCTCAGTGCCAGGCATAGGACATGGCCCACAAAAAAAGGGCTGTAAGCAGTAAGTGTTTGCTACCCAGACTGCAGAGTCAGGGCCTCAGGGTGCCAGCTCCACTTGGTAACTGGCATGGGGACTGGTGGATTGGTCATCACCAATTTTATCTTCTAGAACAGGGGAAAGAGGTTATTCCCAGGGCTCTTAATGGGGTAGTAGCATTTTCTATATACCAACCACATGCCAGAGATGGTGCCAGGTGTGCTGCAGTCATTAACTCAACTACAATACTGACTTACAGCAAAACGGCCAAAAGGTGGGCAAGAAGAGAGAGATACACAAGGGAGGAGACCACAGGTCTAAATTACATAAGAGGAGCACCAAGCCGGGCTCGGTGGCTCAGCCTGTAATCCCACGCCTTGGGAGGCTGAGGTGAGTGGATTGCCTGAGACCGTGGGTTCGAGACCCGCCTGGGCAGGCGAAACCTCATCTCTACAATAAATCAAAAAAATTAGCCGGGCGTGGTAGTGCACGCCTGTAGTTCCGGCTACTCGAAAGGCTGAGGTGGAAGGATCGCCGGAGCCCAGCAGGTCGAGGCTGCGGTGGCCGGGAGCGGCCACTGCACTCCAGTCTGGGCGACAGAGTGAGACGCCAACTCAAAAAAAAAAAAAAAAAAAAAAAAAAAAGGGGGATAAGGGAAAATTTTTAAAATGGCTTAAAAATGGGGTGATTTGCGGGGGAGGCCCCCGAGATTAAAGGTTAAAGATAAGGGGTTTTAATTA
>CAUYQG010009601.1:0-11217 GCA_963574415.1 Tarsius wallacei
AAATAAAATAAAAGCAGGAGGTATCACAATACCAGACTTTAAACTTTACTATAAAGCTACAATAATTAAAACAACTTGGTAGTGGTATAAGAATAGGCATATAGACCAATGGAATAGAATTGAGATTCCAGAAGCAAAACCCCAATTTCTCAACCAACTCATCTTCAACAAAGCCTCCATCACCCACCACTGGGGAGAGGAGAACCTATTCAGTAAATGGTGCTGGGAAAACTGACTGACCACATGCAGACGATTCAAGCAGGACCCCTATCTATCCCCATACACAAAAATTAACTCTAAATGGCTCAGAGACCTAAATGTAAAACCTCAAACCATAAGAACCTTAGAAAATGCAGGACACACCCTTATGGAAGTTGGAACTGGCATCCAATTCCTGAGCAAAACACATGGGCTGTAAGAGATAAGATAGACAAGTGGGACCTCATTAAACTGGCAAGCTTCTGCAAAGTCAAAGAAACCATCAAGAGAGCAGGGAGACAGCCCACAGACTGGGAAAAAGTATTTGCCAACTCCATGTCTGACAAAGGCCTAACATCTAGGATCTACAAGGAACTCAAACGTGCTGCAAAGAAAAAAACAAACAACCCCATTACAAAGTGGGCAAAAGATATGAACAGACACTTCTCAAAAGAAGACATACGAGTGGCCAACAGATACGTGAAGAAATGTTCAACTTCACTAGTTATTAAGGAGATGCAAATTAAAACTACACTGAGATACCACCTAACTCCAGTCAGAATGGCAATTATCAATAACTCAAAAAATAACAGATGCTGGAGAGGATGTGGTAAAAAGGGAACACTTCTACACTGTTGGTGGGAGTGTAAACTAGTGCAGCTGCTGTGGAAATCAGTGTGCCGATTCCTAAATGCTCTAAATATCGACCTTCCATATGACCCCGCAATCCCCCTACTGGGAATATACCCTGAAGAACTCAAATCACTCTGTAAAAAGATAACTACACACGTATGTTTATCGCAGCATTGTTCACAATAGCAAGATCATGGAACCAACCATGCTGCCCATCAAAAGAGGACTGGATTAAAAAAATGTGGTACATATACACAATGGAATATTACGCAGCCATAAAAGAGAATAAAATCATGAATTTTGCAGCAACTTGGATGGAATTGTAGTTTATAATACTGAGTGATCTCTCACAGAAACAAAGATCTGAGTATCACATGTTCTCACTCATAAGTGGACCTTGAACAACTACTGTAATACTATAAGAAAAGAATTGACAGTGGTGCAAAACTATGAGGGGGGGGCAGGGAGGGGATGAGAGGTGGGATTAACAGTAGTCAAAATCTATCTGGGGATGGGGGGGCACACCTCATCAACAAGGGTGCCTGCACAATGCATATTTGTATACCCAACCCTTAACTGTACCCCACAATTTAAAATAAAAAATATGTTTAAAAAATCTTTGAATTATTTAATTATAAAAGTACTTGTAAAAGAACATATAGTTAACTACATAGAAAATAGCAAACTATTAGAACTAAAGCAGTTCATCAAGATTTTTGTTACAAGATCATCTTATAAAAATTAGTAGCATTTTGGCTCTAGCAATAAATAACTTCTTAGAAATAGAATAAAAAGTATGAAGTAGAAATAAATTTAACTAAAAGCATGCTAGACTTCTATGAAGAAATGTTTAATTCTTTAATAGAGGGCTAGGAGATAACCTGAAGAAATAGAGGGTTATTTTTTTTAGACCTTCCCTTTATTTCTTCTTGTTTTTCAGATGGTCTTATCTAACTTCATGGCTCTAGGTATTGTGTATATGCTTCCAAATTCATATCCCTATACAAAATCTTGTATATATCTCCATACCTTACTGCCAACTCCCTGCTTGCTTCTCAGGAGCTCAAACCCTCCTCTATGTTAATCCATTATGTATCCTCCACAAGTTCCCCAAGAAGGAAACAGAGGTGATCTTATACTTTCTTTAACTCCAGGACCCAGACTACTATTGAATCTTCATGAGTTCACCTCCAGTTGTAGTTGGTTAATTTCTTTTCCTATCTTCCCTGCTCCCATCCTGGTTTGAGCAGCCCTTTTCTCTTTCCTGGGCCTCTGGTCTCCTGCCCCTGCTCCTGTCTGTCTCCGACCCTTCTCCACAGAGCAACCAGAATGATCCTCATTCAACCTATTTGAACCATTCCACTTCCCTCCCTATAAAATACCTCAATGACTTCTTAGTGCAATCAGAATAAAAACTGACTCACTGGCTCACTCTGTTCCTACTTACCTTCCAACCTCAATTTGTGTCACTCAGTCTTGCTCACAAAAAAACCAGAATTGACTTTTCTTTCAGTCCTGGAACACACACAACTCATTTTCCATTTTTGTGTCTTTGCAGGCATGGGGCCTCTCTCTGGAAAGGTCTGGAATCACTCTCTCCCAACTCTCTCAGCCTTCTGATCTCAGCTTCAATGTGTTTTTCTCAGACACCTTTTCTGATCAACCAGGCTAAGAATTTGCCTGCTCCTCTCCCCCCATTATTCTGTAGCTCAGATTCCTGTTTCCTTGGGGGCATACATCAGTTTGTGATTATTTTATTTTCATTTCTGTTTACTTTTAGAAGACCTCTCCCATACAGGTCTGCAAACTCCGTGAGGGGAGGCAATCATGTGCATCTTGTTCATGGTTGTGTCTCCGGCATCTAACCCAGTGCTTTCCACCCATAAAAAACACACACAAGACAAGGAAGAAGGAAGGCAGCAAGACAGACTCCTAGACATGAGTAGAACTGAGGTTGTTTGGATGAGAGGTGTTAGGAGTCTGGGCTAGTCCCTGAAGTGGGTTGCAGGAGGTGAAGACTGAATGCAAAGACTTCAGCAGCTAGAGAGAGGCCAAGTTCACAAAACAACTTTGTGGGATGGCTGAGTGGTGGTACCAAGACAATCCTGAAAACCTTGTAATCTGGCCATTGGAGAGTTTGCTATTGTTAGATTTGGAAAAGTGAAGAAGCTAAGGCCTAGAACAATAATCATAACCCATCTAGTAGTGAAACTGGGAACAGGCCTGAAATCACACAAAGGGGACCCAAAAAACCTCCCAGAAATGATTTATTAAAAATGTATCTATTCTTACATGTTTAAACTACAGTCACCTTTAAAGTACTCCCTGTCTGATGCAATACATCTATTGAGATGCTTTTTCCACTGCTCAAAACAGTTTTGAACTCATCAATTTTGATGCTTTTAGTGCTTCTGCTGTTTTTTTTGTGTGTGTGTTTCCTTTTGAGGACTTTTTTCATCCAGAAAAACAAACAAAAAAAATGTTGCTTGGGGTGAGATCAGAGAGGGTGGGGCACGGAGGTCATGCGGTTTTTGGCCAAAAACTGCTGAATACTCAGCACGGTGTGGGCAGGTGTGCTCATAAAATGGACAACTGCATTGAAAGGATCGCCAAAAAAATTCACTGAAGCCAAACACAGTCTTTCACAATAATGCTAGCTGGTGCACTGATGCCGATGGGTTCCTAGAACACTTACCTAGTGGAAAAAGCCTGTACTACCAGGGGCCCACCCTTCAAAAGATAATTCCAGCTTTTTTTGGGTCCCCCCTTCAGCACTGTCTGTGGCGTTACTCTGGTCTAAAGGAAGTCTTCAGACTGAGAGGTTGTTTTACAGCTTTAACGTATGAAACTGGAGGCACTTAACTTGAAATCTTTTAAAAAAATTTTTTTATTTTATAGATGTGGGATCTTTTCAAAGGTAGTGACCTCTCCATCAAAGAGGAGATACAAACACAAGAGCAGTTGTTCTCTAGATGAAGTATTATCTGAATAGGATACTAAAAATTCAGTTCCTCTATGGAGTGAGTACAAGGGAGGATAGGCTAGTTTGAATCTAAAGTCCTTCCAGCTCTGAGAGTGGTGCTAGGAGTCTGGTCAGAGAGAAGGTGGTAGATCCCAGATCATCCTATTCACCAGAAAGAGGGAGAAGGAGGAAGGAGGAAGAAAGAATGGGGTGTGATAAGGTGAGGGAGAAGGAAAAGGGAGAATCCGGCTTACTCCTTGTAAACAAGACTAATTTCCCAAGGCCCTTGCCCACAGATATTAACATCGGAGAAATTACTCATGTTGATCTGAAGATGCCATCTTGGGATTGCTTCCCTGAGGCCTCCTCAGAGCTGATAAATAGTCCTGACACAGTCCTGACTTGGCCCTTTTCTTTCTGACCTGAGGCTCAGGAATCAGCTCTTAGGCCCTGGCCTTTTGGGACACCCACAGTCTTACCCACATCCTCCTCTTTTTTGGGGACCAAAGGTCCTGGTACCAGTCCCCCTGCTTTTCACATTCACCCTGCTTCAGTCCTGAGTCCCACCACTCTACCTAAGGTCATTTATGTCCTGGCTGTGAAATTTCACTGGTTGGAGGAGAAAAGTAAGGACAGTAGGACATGTGAACTCTGAGAACACCACAGCGCATCAGGCAAGATCTGGACTCAGGTTCAAGTTCTCTCTCTCTTCAGCTTTTCTTATCTTCTCTCTTCTTTGTTTTCTCTCTCACAGACATACTCACTTATTTTTAAAAGTCTTCATATAATCCAAGCCCTTAGCATTCAAAGGTAATGTAACAATCCCTCCAATCATCTTAACACTCTACGGTTTTCAAAGTGCTGTCACATGCCCTATTGCACATGATTCTCTGGGTGTGAGGAGGAGGCTCAGGAAGGTTGTATGTACTGCTCAAGGTCACGCAGCCAAGGAGAAGCAGAGAAGGTCCAAAGCTCAGGGTTTTTTAAACTTTTTTAAAAATTTTAAAGATGTAGGGTACAATTCAGGTTTAGGTATACAAATGTTCATTATGCAGGTACCCTTGTTGATGAGGTGTGTCCCCCCCCTTCCCCAGGCAGACTCCCACGACTGCCAATCCCACTTCCCCGCCTCCCTCCTGGTAGTTTCCCACTACTGCCAATCCTTTTCTTATAGTATTACGATGATTGTTCAAGGTCCGCTTATGAGTGAGAACATGTGATACTCAGTTCTTTGTCTCTTTGAAAGATTACTCAGTATTATAGACTCTAAGTCCATCCAGGTTGCTTGAAGTTCATGATTTTGTTCTTCTTTATGGCTGCATAATATTCCATTGTGTATATGTACCACATAGTTTTTAATCCAGTCCTCTTTTGATGGGCAGCAAGGTTGGTTCCATGTTCTTGCTACTGTGAACAATGCTGCGATAAACATACATGTGCAGGTATTTTTTTTATAGAGTGATTTAGGTTCTTCTGGGCATATTCCCAGTTAGGGGGATTGCGGGGTCATATGGAAGGTCAATTTTTCGGTTTTTTAGGAATCACCACACTGTTTTCCACAGTGCCTGTATTAGTTTACACTCCCATCAACAGTGTAGAAGTGTTCCTGTTTCGCCACATCCTCTCCAGCATCTGTTGTTTTTTGAGTTATTGATGATAGCCATCCTGACCGGAGTTAGGTGGTATCTCAGTGTAGTTTTAATTTGCATTTCTTTGATGTAGTGAGGCTGAAAGCTCAGTTTTTGATGCCAAGTGTGGAGCTTTTTCCTATACTTATCTCCACACTCTCTTCCCATCTCTATCCAGCCACACAGCAGAGGGTTTTGTATCTCTAAAGCCATCTGACCACAAACGTGTTCAGAACTCACTGACTCCTACAGACTCAGAGCAGTGTTTCCTAAAGTGTAGAATCAGAATCACTGGGATCCTGCTAGAAGGAACTTGGTTTTCAGAACAGAATCACTGTTTCAAGGAAGAGGGCCAGAAAATTGACTTCTTGTTTTAAAGTATCACAGATGACTCAGATGCACACTCAAGGATGGGAGATACTTTCCTTGAGGGCTAGAAACCACAGGTATTGATTCCTCTAGGGATCTCTGGCTTTACTCTGTCATCTGTCAGGTAGGAGTCCCAGAGGGCTCTGAACTGTAGGCATCAGGCTGGTTGGGGAGTGTACTTGGGAGACAGAAGAAAGGGATCAAATCTGGATCGACTCTATCACTTACTAGTCAAGCAATTTAGGGAAACTCATTAACCTTCTAAGCCTTAGTTCCTCACCTACAAAATGGGCTGATAGGACCAAATGGTGCTGTCGTGTGCACTCTCGCCCAGACTGGAGTGCAGTGGCTGCTCCCGGCCACCGCAGCCTCGACCTGCTAGGCTCAGGCTATCCTTCCGCCTCAGCCTTCCAAGTAGCTGGAACTACAGGTGTGCGCTACCACGCCCAGCTAACACATAAGATCTTAATAAAGCACTTAACCCATTGACCAAATGCTCAGTAAAGGATAGTGGTTTGCTTAAAAAACAATTGTATGTGTTAAACTCAGGTTTGAACCCAAACTTCTGACTCAAGATCTTTCACTATACTGCTGACACTGAATATCTGGGAATTCAACTTGCTAATTGGAGTGATGAATCCACTCCTTTGCTAGATGCCTGGGCCTACCCTCCTCATTCACACCTCACCTGGAGTTCCAAATTACTTTAATATTCAAGGTTACTCAGTTCCCACATTTACATTTGCTCATTCTGCTGTTACTTCAAATTAATCATGTTCCAGATTGAATTTACAAAACAGGCTCCACGCCTTCCCTGGCACGCTGGCTGGTTTTTCAAACAACTGTATTTGTGTCTGTATCGTCTCTTATTTAGGCTTTTGGACTCATGACTTTTCCCTATTTGTTGTTCTCAGTTGCATGGAGTGCCCAATATCCTATCTAGTTCAATTCAACCCTGCACCATGCTTGGCACTGTGTGAGGTCCTGAGGATACAGTAAGGAAAATGATGGTGCCTCTGCTCTTGAGACTCTCACGGTGTCATGGAAAAATTGATCTCTAAACAATATGAGGAATACACGATCATAAAAGGATGCAAAGATCAAGATATAACGTAGAAGCTGGAGTGGTGACCTCTAAGGCAGGGGGAGATGCTACCAAGAGGAAATGCTTGAGTGAGAGCTACGACAGGTCATGCCAGGCTGACAATGGAAGAGCATAGTGGAGAAAGCGTGATTGATGGAAAGGAACAACTGATGCTAAGGGCAGAGGCAGTCTAGAAGAATAGGCAGTGCAAGGCGGGGGAGTAGGAATGTTTACCAAAGATAAGGCATCCTGGGGCCTTGACCACCTGGCCACAAACATGGGCTGTTATAGAGGAAATGGGAGCTCAACTACTATAAAGAAGATGTGTGATCAGATTTGTGGTTTAGAAAGTACATCCCATGCAGCACAGATGCCAAGCACTTTGTATTTCATGGTTCCATCCTCACAATGACACTAAGGGGTGGACATCACTAGCATCCAGTAAGGGTAAACTTGTTTTCTATTTTACTGTGTTAAACTAGATTTTTAACTGAACAATTATTATGAACAAACATCAAGTAAGGGTAAACTGCATGTTTTCTATTTTATCGTGTAAGAATAAACGGGATTTTAAATTGAACAATTATTATGAACATCTTCCCATAGATAGGTGAAAAAATATAAATATCATTTATGATCAGTTCAGTGCATTCCATTGATTTAATGGAGTTGTACAATTTCATTACACTGTACAATTTTAAAACAGCTTTATTGAGATATAAGTAATACTATAAATTTCACACATTAAAGTATACAACATAGAGGTTTTAATATATTCATAAAATTTTGCAACTCTCACCACAATCTAATTTTAGAACATTTTCTTCACTCTCAGAAGTCCTGTACCCATTTGCAGTCACTCCTAATTCTCCCTTCCCCTCAGCTCCTCGCAAGCACTAGTCTACCTTCTGTCTCTATGGATTTACTTCTGTAATCCATTTGATTAAATCTCTAATTTTGAATGTTTATGTTGCTTCTGTGTTTTTGCTATTACTAATAAGGCACTGATAATCTGATAAATATATCTAATACATACTTTTTTTTAACATTTTACATGGTAATAGTCTTCGACTATAGGATTATATTCTTATTTCTGAAACTACAATATGTGTAAATGAAAGCATGTCCTTTTTTGTTAGTTTCCAGAATTATAAAATGACGTTGTTGAGTGTACATTTTTTTCCTTTTCCTTTTTTTGTGGAAAAATGCTCAGTAATTGATGCTGAGAAAAAATATTTTTAAGGATAAGAGTGTATGTGTGCAAAAATGAATTTTTAAACATATTGCTATGATCTTCAAAAAATATAAAATTAAATGTACCAAAGATTGGAAGACCAAATATAATAGTCTGGTATTTGCTTCAGTGTCCAGCCGTATCATAATGATTCTTAGCATAAAAGCAAAAATTTATGGATCTCAAGTATCTTTAATTGTCAGTAAAACTTATAACTACTGCCCTTACTCCTTTGAAAGATACCTTTTCAAAAATTGTGATTTAGCTCCAAAAGTCTAATTAGCTATTTTCTTGCATTATTTTTTACAATGGTTATTGATTTTTAAAAAATATATTTTATTATATATATTTGAATTTTACAACATTATGTTATGGGATACATATGGATATTAAAGTAGGAATAAAGTGAAGCAAATTAACATATCAATTATCTCAATTGAATTCATTTGAGAACTTCTTTGTCTTTATCATGATTTATCAGTAAAGACAACAGTGAATATTAAAACATGTTTCACAGATCAGTTTGTCAAGGATGAATGAACCTGACATTTCCCATTTACATTAATTTGAAGAGTACAAGTTAAAACCCTTTTTTACTGAGGTCATTCTGGCAGTGCATATTAAAATGAAAAGTGTACATCCCTTTTATTATATCTGGAAATATATCCAAGTATATATGTACAAAGATATTAAATGATGTATCATCTGTAATAGTGAAAACAGGAAACTAAATATACATCATCAGGATGTTAATTAAAATTTATAGGATACAATAACAAAATGAAATAGTATATAGATATTAAAAATTATAATAATGACTTGGAGAATGTGCTGTAGTACTTTATTAAGTGGATAAAAATGACTTAATAAAAAGCAAAACTGGAAAAGTATTCACCAAAATCTTAACAGAATCTGGGGTGACTTTTACTTTCTTTACATTTTTCTATGTAGCTTGAGTTTTCCAAAATAAAAAAAAATTGTTTATGATCAACAGATTAAAATATAAAAACCTATTTTTATTTGGAAAAAATCTATGGACTCTCTTTTTTAATTTTAGAGTTGTGGGGTACAGGTGAGGGTTTGCTACATAAGTAGGCTGCATGCAGGTGAAGCTTAGGCCTCTAGCTGGCCCTCTTCCCCTGGTAGTGGACCAGATACCCATTGTGTTGCCATGTGCCCAATCCTCCTCGCTCCTTTCCTCCCCTAGCAGTGCCCAGTGACTGCTGATCCCACCCTTGTGCTAATGTGACTGGTATTCAGGGCCCACTTAGGAGTGACAGCATGTGGTATTTAGTTCTTTGTTTCTGGGATGGTTTCCAGCTGCATCCAAGTTGCTGTGAAGGCCATGCTTTTGTTCTTCTTTATGGCTGCATAATATTTCACTGTGTGTATGTACCAAATTGTCTTTAGCCATCCACTTTCACTGGACATCAGAGTTGGATCCATGTTTTTGCTATTGTGAATAGTGCAGCAATAAATGTGTGTGCAGGTGTCTGTTCTGCATAGTGATTTAAGTTCCTTTAGGTATATTCCCAAGAGAGTGATTACTAGATTGTATGGAAGCTCAGTTTTTAGTTCTTTGAGAAGTCACCACATTGATTTGCATAGAGGTTGGACTAGTTTACATTCCCACCAACAGTGTAGCAGCATCCTCTTTTCTCCACAGCTGCACCAGCACCTGTTGTTTTTTGACTTATTAGTGATAGCCATCCTTACCAGAGTTCAGTAGTGTCTCATTGTGGTTTTGATTTGGCATTTATGTGATGATTTGTGAAGCTGAGTGTTTTTCCATGTGTCTGTTTGCTGCTTTTATGTCATCCTTTGAGAAGTGTCTGTACATGTTCTCTGCTCACCTTTTAATGGTTTTTTTTCCCCTTTCAGTTTGTTTGAGTTCCTTGTAGCCCCTGTATGTTAGGCCTTTGTTAACTGCAAAGTTTGCAAATATTTTTTCCCATTCTGTGGGTTGTCTCTTTACTCTCTTGATGGCTTCTTCTGCTGTGCAAAAGCTTCTCAGTTTGATAAGGCCCCACCTATCTATCTTAACTTTTATAGCATTAACTTTTGGGGACTTGATCATGAATTCACTGACTACTCTGATGTCCAGAAGGATGTTTCCTATGTTTTCTTCTAGGATTCTTGTAGTTTGAGGTTTTGCATCTAAGTCCTTGATCCAGAGTTCTGAAGACATTTCAACACAATTCAAATAGTAAGACTTGATGCTAAATGAATACTCGTTTAATCTGGAAGTTGATGTGGATATCATAATACAAAATAAGTAAAATTGATCTACACTCATACAAAGAAAGCTATGGGGCAATCTTATTTATAAATGTAGCTACAAAACCCACATAAAACATTAACAAATCAATTTTGATAGCTTATACCAGGAACACAAATTTGGCTGAGTATTAGGAAAGTTACTAACTGATAGATACTAAAAAAAAGCATCTGTTTAAAAATGCAACAGTCCTATGTGATGATTAAAATACTACTGGTAAAATACAAATAGGATAGTTGCTAAATATGCATACTTTCTTCTGCTTAATATCCTTTAAGTTTCTTTATTGCACTTAAAATAAAAATGTAAAGTCTTAATAAGAGTCAGCATAGTCTGTTTGCCTGCACAGCCTCATATCCCACCACCCTCCTCCTCACTCCAGTCATATTCGTCCATATTTGGTCCCTTAAGCACAAAACACCCTGTTCTACCTCAGGGCACACATCGCTGTTGGTCTGACATGCTCTTTGCTCAGAACTTCATGAGACTGGCCTTTTTTTCATCCTTCATGTTTGAACAAAAAATATGTAAAAAATGTAAAAGGTGCTTATTCATCTCTGTGAGGTGGAATTAAATCTAATCTATATATTTTCTCTCTTTATTTTTTGAGTTGGAGTCTCACTCTGTCGCCCAGACTGGAGTGCAGTGGCCGCTCCCAGCCACCGCAGCCTCGACTTGCTGGGCTCCGGCGATCCTTCCGCCTCAGCCTTCCAAATAGCTGGAACTACAGGCGCACGCTACCACGCCCGGCTAATTTTTTGATTTATTGTAGAGATGAGGTCTTGCTTGCCCAGGCGGGTCTCGAACCCGCGGGCTCAGGCAATCCACTCA
>CAUYQG010009609.1:0-43297 GCA_963574415.1 Tarsius wallacei
GGAGAGAGTAATTATGGGAACAGGAACATAGGTCTAGGGCAAGGCAGTCAGCACATTTCACCAGGTCTTGCAAGTTTAATACTCTGGGTCTGGAAGAGAGCAGGTGTGCCAGTTTTCCATCACTGCCATAGCAGTATCACACGTTTAGTGTCTTAAAATATACATTTTTTAGAGTTGTGGTTTGTTTTGTGCTGCTATGGCAGAATATCTGAGACTGGTTAATTTAAAAAGAACAGAAATTTATTATCTTACAGTTCTAGAGGCTGGAAAGTCTAAGATCAAGTGCTGGCATCTGGTGTGGGCTTTTGTACTCTGTCCTTTCATGACCAAAGGTGAAAGAGAGCAAATCCACTCCTGCAAGCCCTTTTTATAGTGGCACTAATCCACTCATTAGGGTAGAACACTCATGGCCTAAATACCTCCCAAAGACCCTACCTCTCAACACTGTTGCATTGGGGATTAATTTCCAACACATGAATTTAGGGGGGACATATTTAGACCATAGCAGTTATCTTGCAATTTTCTAGGTTAGTCCAGTATGTTACCAGGCTAGAAACAACTTATCCATTTGGAAGTCTCCCAGGCATTTGAGACTTGACATGTCCTAAATGGAGCTCTGACTTTTCACCCCAAATCTGCTTCTCCTACTTTCTTACCCGTCTCAGTAAATTCCAACTCTAGCGGTGGCTCAGGTCAAAAACTTTGGAGTCATCCTCAACTCTTCTTTCTATTAAGCCTCGTTCAGCAAATCCAGTTGGCTCTACCTTCAAAATTATGTCTAGAATCCAATTATTTCTCGCCATCTCACTATTTCTCCTCTGGATTCCTGCAGTTGCATTTTTAACTGGTTTTGTTTCTTCTATGTCCCACTTCTGTCTATCCTCAGCACAGTGGTCAGAGTGATCTTGTTAAAATGTAAGCCAAATCTGTCAATTGTCCCATCTTATTTGGAGTAAAATCTAAAGTCTTTATGATGGTCTAAGAGGGTGGCCCTATTACTCTGATCTCCCTGTGCTCACCATCAGCACTCCTCGTCTATGTCATAGGTATTTGGATCCCAGACATCTGGGAAGCAGATTTTAAGTCAAATAGAAGTACCTGCTCACTATATCCTTTGGCTCACCCCTGACTTCTTCCATCCCCATTGTGATAGTCATCAGAGTCTGAGTGTAGGGGCTTTTCCTGCCTGACTCAAAAAATTGAAGGAAACAGATTTTTTGCAGGGTTTCATGCTCCCCAAGCCAATGACAAGCCCTCAGTCATTTCCAGGTTCTGTTTCTCTTGTATGGAGTCGGGCCAGTAAGTGAAACGGCAGCTGCTGCTGTAATGCAAACCAGTTGCTGGGGTTTGAGGAGGGGGCAGATGTTCTTAGAAAAAGGGAATGGGGGTGGGATGGGTCCATTCCTACTTTATGTTACCACATCAGTCTTCCAGCATCTCTGCTCAATTGGTGACACTCCTGGGGTTTTCTTGCAGTCGACAAACATCTTTGAGAACAACCGTTCCTTGCTGAATTCAGTAATTGGTAACGAAGTGATGGATGAAGACAAAGTCTTTCCTTATAGGATGGTAGAGTGGGGACAGTGGGGTATACACCCTGGTGCTCCCCGTGTACAGTTTTTGATACTTAGAAGTTTCAATGCATGCTTTTTGAACTAAACTCACACATTTAAAAAAAGTTAATGGCATATCAGATGATAAGTTAGTCACAGACAAATAAGGCCTACAATACACATAAGATGTGTATGTTATTACTGGAACTCAATATCAGCATGGCCAAGGGAACGGTGGAGGGGGCTAAGACCAGCCGAGGGCCTTTGTAGGACATCTGATGTGGCAGTAGGGTTGATGTATTGTGTCCTGCTTTTGTCTGATAGGTCATTGCTTGTGAGCAGCAGTATGACTCTTCCTATGACGCTCGCTGTGACGTTTGGTCCTTGGGGATCACAGCTATTGAACTGGGGGATGGAGACCCTCCCCTCTTTGACATGCATCCTGTGAAAACACTCTTTAAGATTCCAAGGTAGGACACAAGATGGCGCTCTTGACTCACTAGTTCTTTGTGAAAGAGTCTAGTTAGAGGGATAATAAATAGTTTCTAAGCAATTTCTCTTCAAATCTGACAAAGCCTGATTGTGAAATATATTTCCTTTGAAAAGACAAAGGGAGGGGGACAGGGAGAGAGGATGTTCCTGAAAGATAACATACCCCAAGGAATAATAGCACCATGTTAAAACAATTGCATATTTTCAGCACTCTGTTTTTTCTGAGATAGTCTTTGCTGTGCTTTGCACGATAAGACTACAAATGCAATTTTGGATTAAGTAATCTGTCTAAATATGGATGTTTTCTTTTTAATTGTATACTTTTTCTAGTATCTGGGAAAATTGGGGGGTGAAAAAAACCTGTGTATTGTATTGCTATTTTCTCTCAGACCAGCACTGAAATGTATTAGAAAATGTTACAACAGTAATATGTCTTATTCTTCATTCCTTAATTTCTGTGTCAATGGGAAATTGTGCCAAAAGAGTTCTGTTTGGAGAGTATTTAAATACAAGTATATTTTCTATTTTATGTGTTTATTCGAGATTTTGACAAGAGGTTTGGTTGCCTTTCACTGGAATCAGGCTGATGTACGGCCAGCTAGTTATAGAAAACGAAGCTATGGGGACTCCTTCCTAGCCAGGGTGCAGATTGATAGATAATTTGTACTTTCCAAACGTCTCTTTCAAAGGGAGGTTCTGGGCAGGCTGGGAGCCATTTAACTGCTTTAACAATACATGTGTTGACCTTTCCTTATCTGCACAATCACACAGCTATCACAGGCTTTAAAAATTTCTGCTGATTGCAATTTGCATTTCTGATTAGGTCTATTTATATGCAGATGAGGCTCTCTGGCGTTCATCATCATAATGTAATCGTTTTATACCTAATCCAGATGTGAACAACCACCAACCAGTATTCCAAAAATGATTCCCACCCAAGTCAGGGTTAGTCTTGCTTTTTCCAAAACAGAAAACCAGGTCATAATGATTAGAGGAGCAGACAAAGCTCCTGGCTTTTTAAATTAATAGTCTGGTGAGTGTCAAAATGATCCAGGAATGCAGGAGCCAAAAGCAGCATTGCGTACAGTAGTATGCCAGAAAAGGAGAAACAGTGTCCGGAATGATTTGTGTGTATACTTTGATTTTTTACAAATGGTTTATCTCCTCACCATTTATTTACTGTGGCAACATAATATTCCAAATATCAAGATTAAAGTGTGGCTTCTCATTAGCAGGGTACATACTTTTGACAAGAGATCATCTACCTGGGTTAATTTTTTTATTTTCTTTTTTTGATATCTGTGCATGTACAGACCAACTGTTCAAAAACTTCACAAGGTAATGTATATGAGGCAGCTAAGAAGAAGTATGTATTTAAATCGAACCTGCACCTCCAATGACTCTGCTTAGCTTACTTCTGTGACCAGCCAAGTCTCTGATCCCTAACAATCTCTATAGTCTCAATTCACTCACTTCTGTCTTGGGAGAAGACTCCTGACTTGGGACACAAATAATAAAGCCTCCATTACCTGCCTCAGGACAGACAAGATCCCAAGAACAGGGCAATTTTTAGAAAAGGACCTTTATCCCAATTTAGGTTGGCTTTGTTTTTCTCCTGCTAGTGTAACCTGCCCTTTTACTGTCTCTTGGTTCCTGTGCAGGTGATGAATCAGATTGAACTAGGGAATGTCAACAATAATTGGTCAGCAGGTTCTTGGTGTGATTTTACGTGCTCATGTGTGCTCAACACCTGCCGTTGTCGCATCCTAAATGGCCAACTTGACATTCCTGGACAAGAATGTTAGAGGTTTTAAAAAATATCTGAACATATCTGCATACATTGTACAGCTTTTTCCTTCCTGAAACCAGGGAAAATATGTTGGGTTTACATTCACCAAGTTATCTACTTTAATGTTACCCAGTCAATTAGAATTGCACAGTTCTCTTTGAAGGGTTGTGGATTGACTGAGTTTGTGTGCACATGTGAGTAAGCATGTATACTACCTTAATTTTGAGTGCTAAAAATGTACCCTTTCCTCACAAAAGCACTTAAGCATTTATGCATTTTAGAAAGTCACTAAAATTATTTACTTGTGTGTTTCATGGGAATCAATCTCTGTTTCTCTCATTCTGTTTCCCTAATAAAGAAAAACTAATGGCAAATAATGGCCAAAATCCTTTGAACTCATTGGCTTCAGAATTATTTATTTTTTTCTATTTGAATGTAAGTATTTTCAGTGTTGTGGAATTTTCTTCAATTGAATAGTGAAGTCCATTTCAGGGTTTGCTGGGATTCAGAATGCTGTACATGGCTCCTTTCTTTGACTTTCTTTACTGCCTTCTTCCCTGAAATCCTTTCCTTTCTGGAAATAAATTGAGTAAATTACCAAGTAAGGAAAAAAAAGAAAGTCTTGACTGAGTCAGAGCAGAAGTGACTTTCACAAGTTACAAAGGACTTATGCGTTAATGAAGTGCTGGTTACCTGTGAGCCTCGGATGTCAAAGCAGGCAATTACGAAGGTTCCCTGGGCACTGTCAGAAAATATGAAGCAAGATCTGCCTGGATGTGGTTGACGTGCCTGCACACGGGTCTCCTTGTTCTTCCTCTCTCTGCCTTTACCCACCTTCTCCTTCCTCTTGACCTTCACATTAGAAGATGACACACAGAATAATTGTGACCCGTCTTTGAAATACTGCGTGACTCACAATCTTTCCTACTTTGCAAACACACAGCAATTGTCTGTTGATTGACAGAGCATCCACTTTTTGCTGAACCTGTCAGCATGTGTCATCTCATCTAATGCCTTTGCTCCAAAAAAGTCACTCCTCTCTGACTGTCACTGCTCTGTCTGCTGCTATTTTTCTCAAGGAGTTACAAAAGAGGAAAAGAAGGAAAACCATTTCTCTGAGTATCAGTGGATTCAACCCTCTCTCAGTTAAAATTCCAAAGGCTTTAGAAGGCTCTTGAGGATAATCTGCATAAGTTTTCCACTTTAAAGAAGATCTGTTTCACAGATATAACTGCAAGAATTAGTAGAGTTAGGGAAAATTATGCCAGTCTCTTGGCAACTAAGTATCTATCCTTAGCTTGAAGTCTTTGGCTACTGACCCTTTCAACCTTCACAGAGGGGAGTAAGAAAGGCAGCGGGGACCAGTGGGTGTCTTTATTGGACAAGCACCAAGAGCTGAATCACCTGCCCATTTATTTGGGGCCAGGTAGCAACTAACACTGTCCAGTATCTCATCACACATTGGGTATTTCTCCTTTATTTCTTGGGAAAAATTGCAGAATGTTTTCAAGGCACCCAGCAGAAATGTCTTTGGCCAGAAGTAGATGGCATAGAACATTCCAGTCCCTGAACCTAGTGATTATCTCTTTCAAAGAGAACTTTCCCTGCAGTACACAATTCAAGAAAAGAAATCGTGAGATGATACACTGTCATCTGTACCCAACTGTATTAGTTTCCTAGGACTTCCACAATAAATTACTACAAACTCAGTGGCTTAAAACAACAGAGAAATATATTTTCTCACAGTTCTGAAGGTCAGAAGTCCAAAAATCAACAGGTTATCAGGGTCAAACTCTTCTTTGAAGACTCTAGAGAAGAATCCTTCCTTGCCTCTGCCAGCTTCTGGGGCTCCTGGCACTCTTTAGCTTATGGCAGGATGATCTCAACCAATCTCTGGCATCATGTTTACATGGCCTTCTTCCCTGTGTCTCTGGGTCTTCTTTTCTGTCTCTCACAAGGCTATGGATTTAGGGCTTATCCTAGTCCAGGATGACCTCAACTCCTGATCTTTGCCTTAATTACGTATGCAAAGATTCTTATTTCAAATGAGGTCACATTCTCAGTTTCTGCATATCTGGCAATTTTATGTTTGCCAGATTTCCTAAGAAACTAATTTGGGGGCAAAATACAAGACAACTAACTGAATTATGATGGAAAAACTATCAAATGCTAACTTTGTGGTAGGCACAGTGCTCTGTGTTTCACAAATATAAATGCATTTAATCCCCACGGTGACTCTGTGAAGTAGGTACCCTCACCACTCCTTTTCCTAGATGAAGAAATTGGAAGCTCAAGGAGCTTAAGCAGTTTGACTCTGGTCATCTCCCAGGGAGGAAAAATGATTTGAGTCTGAGAAGTTTGACTCCAAACCCCACACATTTTGCTACTACATTGAAAAGTTAAAGCCCTTCCTTAAATTACATTTGTTTATTGGTGAGTTACGTGTTGAGCACCAGGAGGACTTGGGTATATAGAAATGAATAGTACATGGTCCTGGCCTTTAAGAAGCTTGCAATGCAGTATTCTTCCTCCTGCTCCTTGTTTTATTTTATTTTATTTATTTGAGTTTGGGATCTCACTCTGTTGCCCAGGCTGCAGTGCAGCGGCATGATCACAGTTCACCACAGCCTCAACCTCCTGGGCTCAATACTTCTGCTTCAGCCTCCTGAGTAGCTGGAACCATAGGCATACACCACCACACTCAGCTAATTTTTCTGATGGTTTGTAGAGTCGAGCCTCACTATGTTGCCTAGGCTGGTCTCAAACTCCTAGGCTCAAGCAGTCCTCTGGCCTTGGCCTTCCAAAGTTCTGGGATTACAGGCATGAACCACTGTGCCTGGTCAGTACTTTCCATTTTAAGCACACATTGTCAACCTGAAAGTTAGAATTTTATTACAACAATAATTCTATCAGTCAAGGAACTGAAGAACAGAAATTAAAAGTGTCATCACAGGTGAACGTAGGCCATCCTTGGTTCATTGATTTATGATTCAAGAGCCAGATATCTCTCCCTTCTCCAAACTCCCCTTTAAGCAACTACCTTTTAGTTCCTAATTTAGAACCTAAGGCAAGTGTTTAAACTAAAGAATTGTAGAGCATATGTTGTATAAAAGCAGAGAGATACTCCAGGATATCATTCATTATTGGTACTCAGAAGTTGTTGTCCCATCTAACCCTCCTTGCAAACTTGCATCTACCTTGTGAGGGCTATTTCTGGTAAAGCCAATATTTTCTCCCCCTTAGACTTTCTCTTTTCCCGCCCCCCCCCCCTTTTATTTTTTCAGTAGGAAAAGTATGCTCTTGGTACTAGGGAAAATGCAAATCTGTTTCTGGCATCCTGAGTTGGAACACATTTTCCCAAGAAAATAGTATTTAAATGGTTATTTAGGAGGAAGTGATATAATCGTTGAAGTTCTCCACTTGAGATGCATTATTAGATTTTTGTGGCTAAATAGAGTTTTATGGCCTAGACTGAGGACTTAAATTCTCTCTAGAACTTTATGCTTATGGAAGAAAAAAATGCTTTCCAAGTTCTCAACTACCAATTTACCAAAGTGCTTTGAAACACAGTCTACTGGAAATTTGGAAATGCCCAGGTCCTCTACCTTAGGACACCTTTAACTTTGTTCATCCAAACTTGGGCTTGGGTCGGGTGTTTGAGTTGCAGAAATTAGCCTGGCAGGGTTTTTGCTCTCGACGAACATACCATTTTACTGCCTCTTCCCCGGGCATTGGTAAAGGTGAAATGAACAGAATTTGGATGACAGAAAGGAGGAGAAATCAGACTTTGGGAACCTAGGATCTAGATCCTTTTGAACTGCCTGGATGCTGTGGGTGATGAGCTCAGAGGGGCAAGTCACCACTGAAACATTTGAGAATCTATCCGAAAGGTCCTGCAGTGACTCAACGTCTGCAATTGACTCTTGTCCTGAAATAGAATCCTTGGGCTGAATTTTCATCTTATGTAGGCATTTTTTTAAAGGTAAAGATTCTTTTTCATTTTGACTTTTCTAATTTACAAACCAAATTTTTCCTACATAGGAAGCAGCAATCCCTGCCTGCTCCTTAACTGCGAGATGCAGAGGCAGCAGGGAGCCCTGAGTCACCAGTAATTGTCTTACTATTACAGAATTGTCACAGGACAGTTTCCCTTAGGGCTGTGAGATATATGGAAAAGAAATTAAAGCCAAGCTATTGTTGTTCAAGCATAATGAGTGAGGGGTGGTGGGTGTTTAATGGCACAGTAAGGCTGTTTTTGCCACAGGGAGTTTTTTTTCTCTTCACTAACCTAGGTCACTTAGCTATTGGCCTTTTAAGCAATGGACCCTCACAATCCCAGCTTTACTCATAAGGCAAGAAGTGCTAGAAGAATTAGCAACATTTAGCATTTGTTGTATACCTAATAGCAAAAGAAGTTTTGAAATACTCCAAAGCAAAGCAATTATCTTTTATGAGTCCTTTCTTTCTTTGGGAGATGTCTAATCCCATTTTTAGTGGATTGTGGTCTGCATCCCTCAGGATGCCTTGAGTGTGACTCCCTCCTTCCTCTCTGGAATATCCTCTGGGCCCAGGACTTGATATTCCATTTCCTTAGGAACCCAGTAGCTGGAGGCAGCAGGCAGAAATGCCCCAGAAGGCTTCCACTCTGTAGAACATGGGTTGAGCAGCTGGGGCTGTTAGTTCCTGTGGAGGCACTGCTTGCTGTCCCCCTGAGTCCTGGCAGGCAGGGAGCATTCAACTTTGCAAGGTTCCATTTGGGGATTAGGCTGCAAAGTGGGACCAGGCCTTCAGGAACTGCTAATCCCCAACCTCACTGAGGAAGAAGTCCACCCTGAAAGAAGGGAAAGACTAGAGATGCAAGGTGTTGATTTACAGCACTCTCTGTGCCTTCTCCCTCATTACCCTCATTTCATTATTTGGCGTCACTCACTTTAGCTAATTCTAACCTAGCTGCTAAATGATGGAGAGATGAACAAAGAGGGTAGACAAAGAAACATAACTCAAAATAGTACTAAAGAGTTGAGGCAATCTATTTTCCTCTTGACTCCAGAAATCACTAGGGAACAAAGGTGAAGTTATATTTGCTGTCAGGGATTGGCATAATGGTAGGGCAGGGGCAAGACAGAGATGAAGAGAGATGAGGTGGTAGCCTAGAGGAAGGCTCTTCACAGCTGGAGCTGTGATTCCTGGAGAATTCTAGAGTCAGATGAAGCCAGTACCATCAGAAGGAAAGTATAGAATAGTGGTCAGACATGGTGGTTTGTATCAGTTATCTGCTGGTATGTAACAAACCACCCCCAAACTATTGTTTTAAGTTGCTTAAAACTATAAACTAAATAAAAATTATTTCTTGTGAGTCTGGGAGTTCTCTGGGTGGTTCTGCGGATCTTGGCAGGGCTTGCTAATGCATTTGTGGTCAGCTGGGGATTGGCTGGGCTGGCTGGTCTAGGATGGCCTTGGCTAAGATGACTTGGCCCTGCTCCATGTGGTTTCTTATCCACCAGCAAGCAAGCCAGAGTTGTTCTCATATTAGTGACAGGGTTCCAAACATAGATGCAGGAAGGAATAGAAAATTGGGCCAGTTTTGTAGTCAAGTTCCTACAGTGTTCTATAGTCAATCTACATGGGTTCAGCTGGAAGTTCTACTACTTTCTAGCTGTGTGATCTTGACCAAATTACTTCATGTCTCTGTGTCTCAGTATCCCCTCCTGTAAAATGAGGATATGAATAGTATCAGCCTCCTAGAGTTGTAGCGAGGAGGTATTGAATGCAAAGTGCTCAGAATAGAACATAGTAAGTGTTCAATTCATGCTGGGTGCTACCAAAGAAAAGATTTCAAGGGTGTATTTATATTGTAAGGAATTTTCTTTCTCTTGAAGCTCAAGAATTGAAAGCTTCCATTCAAAAAGAGTCACCCATGAGATCAATCATTTGAAAGTTCAGCTAATTGATTGACTGATGGTTGTATTGAGAATTAAGAGAGAAAGAAGGCTGATTTCTCAATAAATCCTCACTAGTTATACTGCATCTGTCTGAAGAACTCTGCCATTAGTACCCATTGTTATAACTCCTTTGTTAATAGTCACACTTCTAAGAGATATGGCCACATCCCCATCCCCATACGCATACATGAATGTTGTGACAGAAACTGCTCATTGGGAAGCAGGGCTGGCCTTAGTTTCCACCCCCGTTATACCTACAATGAGTGGTGATGCTATATCCTTTAAAGGAGATACAGTGCTTTTCCTTTACTGTTAGTTCCATCTTTTGTGGTGGCTTTGTACTTGGTTGATAAGTTAGATGATTGGGGCTTGGCTGCCTCCCTCTATAGGGTCCCTTTAGCCCCCTTGGTATGTTCAACCTTCTACAGGGTTCTATAAATTTCTTGTCTGCAGGTAAAGGGACAATAGCAGGAATCCTAGACACAGGGTCACTGACTCAAAATTGAGACCCATTTTGCTTCCCTTTTTCTACCAAAAAGAATGATTTTTTTTTTCCAGCCCAGCCTGGAAAGGCTAAAAACATTGGCAAAGGGAGACAGAAACAGAAGCCAGGTGAAGGACTTGTAAGGAGAGCATCTAGCTGTTCCAATTGAGTTCAGGTTTCTTTGGCTGAGAGGAGTGATACCCCAGGTACTGAGGGAATATGCAAGTGAGACTGCTTACCCACTGTCAGTGATCTTAGAAGAATTCTGGGGAACAGGACCAGTATTAGAGGAGTGGAAAAGGGAGAATGTATTTCAGTTCTTCAAAAAAGGGAAGAGGGCAGAGACTGCAAACTCTCATCTGGTGAGCTTGACTTTCATCCTGGTCTAATTACTATGATTTCTTTTCTTTTTTTCTCCTTTAATAGTTTGTGAATTCTTAGAAGAAAAAGCTGTGATCACTAGGAATTAGCATGGGTTCACTATAAACAAGCCATGTCAGACTAATTTCCTTGTTGGGTATTATTGTGAGACTAGTGCAAAAGAGGACTGTTTTAGACATAATATATATGTATTTTTGGCTTTAGGTAAAATCTATTGTGATATCTTAGTGGCCAAAATGGAGAAATATAGACTGGAGAATAGTGGTAGTGATGGATTATAATGCAGGAAGGATCATGTTGAGGAGCACTGTATAATTGTGTCTGTGTCAATATACTGGGTGCGGGAAGTCCTGGAGGCCTGAGATAGGATTCTGCTGATTGTCCTAATGGCTGAACATATCAAAATGTTTAATAAGTTGGAAAACATTGATAGCCTATCTGCCACATTTAAGGAAGGGGTTGTTGGTATGCTGAATGACAGACTTAGAACCCTAAAATATCTTAGCTGTCAAAGACAATAGGGGTCTCTAATAAGCAAAGAGAACCCTCAGAAACCTTGGTGAGCAGTATATGCCGAGAAAGCTGTGGCTTGATACTCCACTGTGAAAAATGAATTTAATTGTAGCTATAAGCCCATTAGGGGTCAAAGAGTAAAACGGTCTTACAGAGTTAACATGAGGTTTGATAGAACACTTACCACCACCAACCCCCATCATGCCAGATGGAGTGATGGTTTCATTCTGGGCACCACACTCAAGATGCCACAAGGAGTCTTACCCTGCCTGGCAGAGCTTTATCAGACCTGAAGCTGGCAATTCAAACTAGGATTCAGATATGTGGTTCTGCCTCTGCTCTGTCACCGTGCCATCATTTCACCTCTCAGAGGGGCAAACATGGCTATCATTCTTGAGCAAGAATGTTTTGCACTCAGACAAAAGGGCCTGTGTAAACAGTTTTCTTCAGTATCCTCTCTACATTCTGCAGCTGTTCAGTAGAGAAAAATGAGATACCATCAACTGCAAGGTTGGGGCCATTCACTACAGTAGCAAGTCTCACTTGGAGCAAGCTCTCCTTTCCTGGGAATCTTTAAAAAATACCAGTGCCTGGGAACCACTCCCAGAAATTTTAATTTAATTGGCTTGGGTTAAGTTCAGCATTTATATAAATATATAATTAATTTTACAAATATGTATTTATAATAGCATACATATTATTTTATATTGTCAAGTTCCTCATATGATTCAAAAGTACAACCAGGGCTGAGTAAAACTCTTCCCTGAAACAACTATCAGACCATTGTTTTGTTGTTGTTGCTATTTTAAAACTACAGAATCTCCCCTAGAAATTCTTGGTCTTGCTTTCCCTGTCCCACCCCGTGGATGAGAATTGAGAAATGAGAGATGGGAGTATGTCGCACATTATGAAGAAGATATAAGTAGAAAAAAGGATTCCAGCAGAATAGTAGTGACTGATATGGGTTGAATTGTGGTGTGTCCACCACAAAAAAAAAAAATGTTGAAATTCTGACCCTTGGTGCCACAGTATGTGATCTTATTTGGAAATAGGATTGTTGCAGGTGTAATTAGCTAAGTAAAGATGAAGTTATACTGGAGCAGAGTGGATCCTTAATTCAATGTGACTGGCGTCCTCATAAGAAAAGGAAAACGTGGACATAGACACACACATACACAGAGGACAGCATCATATGAAGACAGACACTTAGAGAGATGGCCACAGTGGAAGAGGCAGGGAAGGACCCTCCCCTGGAGGCTTCAGAGGGTGTCCTACAGACACCTTGATTTTGAACTTCCACCCTCCAGTGGTATGAGAGAATAAATTCTTGTTGTTTAAACCACCCTATTGGTGATACTTTCTTGTGGCAGCCCTAGAAAACTAGTACAGTGACTGTTTAGTGTGGAACCCGTTACTCCGAGCAGCATCCCGGGGGGCTGCTCATGGCAAGATTAGTGATTGGGAGGTTGAAGGTGGGAGGGTGGTACTCTTCCTAGGGGAGTCCTGGGGGTGGGGTAGAGATTAGATTGGTCAGCCTTTCACTCCTTCAATGCCT
Organism: Tarsius wallacei; assembly: GCA_963574415.1. Lineage (NCBI taxonomy): Eukaryota > Metazoa > Chordata > Mammalia > Primates > Tarsiidae > Tarsius > Tarsius wallacei. Next base: position 12,710 of record CAUYQG010009609.1, read on the forward strand.
AAGTGGCATTTCTGTAGAAATCAAGATGCTCTTACATAACACACCTGGCAGGCCTCAGTCTGCCTCTAGATAAAAAGTGGGTATATGAGAGTCCTCCTCTCCCTTGCTCCAGACTGCTGAGTGATGAACTTCCTTCCCCATCCAAGCTCTTCCTCAATGTTCAGGGTAGAGAAGAGGGCTCTACATCTCTTCTCCGAGTTCTTCCCAGACTCAGTACTTTCAGAATGAGTACAGAATGAAAAGACATGGCTCTTAAAACTCATTCTTTCTCAGAACAATTTAGCACTTGGAGTGTTGAGGGGGTGGCTGTGGAGGTCCACTGGGGACAGGTGCTATGAGTCTGGTGAAGATTTCCCAGAAGATCCAGGTATTCAGCTGAGCAAGGGCCAAGCACTTGCAGAACATCATCCAAGGAGCAGCACCATCTGCTTCCTGTCTCTTAAAGGGCTTAATACCCACACAGAGGACAGGTGAGGCATCCTGGCATCATGCCTTGTCCTGATCATGGGAAATGAGCATTGACTTTTACCTGGCCTCTTGCAGGTTTTGTTCTTTATCTCTACACTTAAGCAAGTGGCCCGTTTAGAGTATCTTAGTCCATTCAGGCTGCTATAACAGACACCTTAGACTGGGTTCTTTATCAATAACACAAACTTCTTTCTTATACTCCTGGAGGCTGGAAAGTCCAGGATCAAGGTGCTGGCAGATTTGTTGTTTGGTGAGGGCCCGCTTTCTCATTCACAGGTGGCATCTTCTTACTGTGTCTTCACATGGTGGAAGGAATGAGGGGTCTCATTTGGGCCTCTCTTAGAAATATACTAATCCAATTCACAAGGGCTCTGCCCTCATGACATAATTTTCTCCCAAGACTCCTAAAACCATGACAATGGTGATTAGGTTTCAACATAAGAATTTGGAGGAACATAAACATTTAGAGCATAGCACAGGGAATGGTGAGGAGCACTGTGTGGGGAGTCTCCTCCTGGTCCCTTCTGTATTACCGCTTCTTCGGCATCTGAACCTTTAGTTCCTGCTTCCTTTGGCTTCACCTACTTGATGCTAAGTCTGGTCAGCTCTCTGGATTCATGGTACCCTCCCCCCGCTCTTTTGGTCGCCTGTCCTTTGGACCAGAAGCTCCTGTTGCATCATTCCTGTCAGTCTTGGTGGTCAAGGAGTCTCCTGGCTGCCCTTAGTCCTGCAGTTCATACCTATCTCTGATTAAAGCATCTCCTTTTCCTTCTTCCTTTCAGAAGAGTGAGGGGATGGGAAGTCGAGTGTTTAAATGGTTGTTAAAGGGATTTGAAATTAGTCACTCTCAGGCCACTAAGTACAGGAATCCTAGCTGCATGATAATACTGCTTTATATTTGTGTGGCTCTGATGTCTTTAGGCTCAGTCTCACAATAGCAAGATCTGAACTGCATACTTCCTGTGTTAGTTTCCTATTGCTATTGTAACAAATTATCATACATTCAGTAGTTTAAAACAACATAAATTTGCTATCCTATAGTCCTTAAAGTTAGAAGTTTGAAATGGGTCTCCTGAGTTAAAATCAAGGTGTCACAGGACTTTGTTCCTTTCTGAAGGCTCTAAAGGAGAATCTGTTTGTTTGCCCTTTACAGCTTCTAGAAGCTGCCTGCATTCCTTGGCTGGTGGTTTCTTTTCACCTTCAAAGCCATCAATGGCTGGTCTAGTCTTTCTCACATTGTATCACTTTGACGCTGACTTGTCTATCTCCCTCTTCTCCTATTTAAGGACCTTTGTGAGATTATACTGGGCCTTCCCAGATAATCTGGGGTAATCTTAAACTCAACTGATTAGCAACTGTAATTCCATCTGTAAACTTAATGCTCCCTTGTCTTATAACCTAACATATTCACAGGTTACGGATATTAGGACATGGACATCTTTGAGGGTCCTTTATTCTGTCTACAATCCTCTTTCCCCAGGAATTCTTAGAAATCTTCAAAGGGGTGCTTCTTATGTGCCCACACCAGTGGCTTCTGCCCTATTTCTCTCCCGTCGCTCTTCGTTGGCCACACCTAATGCCCGCTTATCCATCATCAGAACACTCATGCTTTGGGGCTGCTGGTTCTGGCTACTCCCAGAGCCTCCAGTCCAGGGTACCAGAGAACTGGGTTCCACCTAGAGAAAGAGACGGAAACCCTACCCTGAGCTCTGAGCCATACTCTGCCACTTAAGTCCCCAAGCAACTGTGCTTGTACCCAGAACCTCATCATTTTGGTGAGCTTTTGGCCTTCTTCCCTTGACATAGTAGCATCAAATCCCTCTATAAAAGCAAACCCTTCTATTTCTATCCTCTTTCTCTGAATTAGTCCAAGGAGCAAGAGAGGAAGCAAACCCACACCACCCCCTCCACATTTCTCCATGTTTCCTCTACTGAACCTTTTGACCTCAGCAATTCAGGAACAGTTGTTCTTATTAATATCAACATACCTGTGGGGAGTAGAAAAAAGGGAGAAGTACTGACTATTACTGTGGTCTCCAGTGTGGAGCATCTGAACCAATTCCTCGGGGTTCAAAGAGAAAATATTAGGATTTCTATATTCTTAAAATCTAAAAATGATCAATGAATTTCACTTTCCTGTTGCTAAGTATAAAGGTTGACACTGCTGCCTTGGTCCAAATGTCAGATAGTTCATTCTGGTTTGATTTACAGATGAATCATGAGGGTGCTCCACAGCAAAGGGACCTAAGAAGCCCCATTTGTAGGTTCTGGAAAGCGTTATCATTTAAGGGTGCCCTGTTAATGGTTATATGGCAAATACTATTGAGTTTCAACTGAATAGAACTTCACAAAATGGACAAGTGGTTTTAAAAGATTTCTGCAAAGAAACATCAGACTGAATCTAATTCTACTACTATGAGCACAAGTGAGTGACAGAAAAAAATGGCTTAGATGATACTTTTCCCAGGACAAGCTCTTCATCAGTCACGTGAGGGTAAGACTAATCAGATGTGCCTGAAAATCATTAAAATCCAAAATTATCATATAGACTACTTGAAATATGAATTTGTATTCACTGTTATTAATGATAAGCCCCAATCCTAAGTGTATTTTGTGCATGAAGTTATTAGCATGACCGTCAATATTAATCAGCATTTAGAACAGAAAGATAAACCTCTAAAATTTAACTGCAGGATATTTTTGAGTTCTCTAAAAACATATTATTTATTTCATTTATTGTTTAACTTAAAAGCATTTTTTTAAGAGAGGGGGTCTCGCTATATTGCCCAGGCTGGCTTTGAACTCCTGGGACCAAGGGATCCTTATGCCTTAGCCTTGTAAGTAGCTGGGTCTACAGCCATAGGTGCGAGCCACCATGCCTGGCTCTTATTTTTAAATTTAGTAGCATTTGTACAAACTGATAAAAAAGGAAACACTTATTGGAGCGTGCACTCAAAAATTTCTTAGTGATAAAATGTGCAATCAAGAAAGTTTGGAGACCACTGAGCTAAACCAATAGCTTTGGGCTCCAGTTCAGCCATTGTAAATAACTCTTTTATAGTTGTTTGTCCCTTCACAATTTACACTTACTGTCTTATGCACAATTTCTTTTAATCTCCTCTACAACTCTGATAGGTAGATTTTTTTTCATGTTAGAGTTCAGAGGATTCAGGTTTTAGAGTCATGGTTTGCTCAAAGATACACATTTAATAAAAGCTAATAAGTTCACAATAGCAAGAACCTGGAAGCAACCATGCTGTCCTTCAAAAGAGGACTGGATTAAAAAAATGTGGTACATATACACGATGGAATACTACGCAGCCATAAAAAAGAACAAAATCATGAATTTCGCAGCAACCTGGATGGAACTAGAGTCTGTAATACTGAGTGACCTCTCACAGAAACAAAGAACTGAGTATCACATGTTCTCACTCATATAGTGGACCTTGATCATCCAACATATTACCATAAGTTAGTGACTGACAGTGGTGGGAAACTATGGGGTGGGGAGGGGTAGGGAGATGGGATTAATGGTAGTAAATATCTGTCTGGGGATGGGGAGACACCTCTTATCAACAAGGGTGCCTGAACGAAGCATATTTGTATACCTAACCCTTGACTGTACCCCAGAATATCATAATAAAAAATATTGAATATAAAAAATAAAATAAAATAAACCAAAAAATTAGTCAGGCATGGTATTGCACGCCAGTAGTTCCAGCTACATGGAAGGCTGAGGCAGAAGGATCACCTGAACCCAGCAGGTGGAGGTTGCGGTGGCCATGAGCATGCCACTGCACTCCAGCCTGGACCACAGAGTGAGATTCCAAATCAAACAGACAAACAAACAAAACAAAAACGAAAGACAATGAATTTGATTATAACATTATCAAAAAGAAAAAAATTAATATTTGTAAGTCAAAAAAGGTGAGTCCCAAATATTAGAATTCATATTGAGTTGCAGAGTATAACATTATGTATATACAAGCAAAAGCCTTAGAAATTATAATATTGTTGTGTTGTGAATGATATATGTATAGTATTTGTCATTGTATTGTTTCTGCAGTAATGACACAAATTACTAATTCTACTTCATGATATTCTATCCCCACCATTCACATTCAAGAAGACAAATCTGGAATTTATTTACTAAATTTACTGTTTTTATGTTTTATAATTATTTATTTTTGTTTTATTATTTCATCTGCCAGCTTTCCAGTTTAATGTTATATTCTTTTATTAGTTCTTAACAATGTATCTTATTATATGTTATTAATAGTAAGATTTTTAAAACAAAAAATTTCTTCTGGTGTGATCTTTATCTGTATTCCATGCTTTTTGATATGTAGAATTATAAAACATTAACATTTTGTAGTTTTATTTCTGTTTTACTCAGTGGTTAGCTAGGAGAGTTTTGAAATATTCTTACTTATTTAAAAATAATTAGTTTTTTCTTTTAATTAAAAACATCAAACTTTATTGTTATTTCTTTGTGTTTTCTTTGAAATGTATTGACACTTTCCTTCTATGTGAATGCATGGTTAATATTTTTATCTATTCTATGGACACCTGAAAATAAATATTTTTTTCTATATTTCAAGACATCTATATTTTTAAAGCTTAATTAATTTATTATTCTAATTTCTATTTCCTACTGTCTTGAGCATCACTGTACATTCATCAAGAAGATGAGAAATTCAGTTTTGTTTTAGCCTATCTGCTAGATAGTTTATGAGAACAGAGAAGGAAAATAATAATAATAAAAAGTCAGAATGGAATAATGACTATAAACATAGATACTGAGAAGATTTATGTAAATGTATATGTGTGTACTTTTATATTTTACTGATGTGTAATATACATATAATAAAATTTATTTATTTTAAGTACATATTTTGATGTATTATGGTAATTATATCCAGTCTTGAGAAATGCAATTTTAAATTTTATTAATGCTATGTAAAATTATGAAGATAGTATCTTTTATCTTGTGTTTAAATAGATGTTTGGAAATAAAATATTCAGTTAAAAATTCTACATGATAAGAGGTTTGTTCATTATGTTATGTAAAAAACTTTTCAGGGGGAGAGCAATGTTCTGTGTAAATATTAGGGAAATTAATGAGGACAAATATTTATCTTCAACAAATTCAATGTGGGATTCAACTTATTATGTGTAACTCTAAATAAAAGAGCTAGGAATAATGGATCTGATATTTCAAATATATCTGAGCTCAATATAGAAATAGTTCTATAAAAAGAGCAGAATTTAATATGGAAATTAGCTTTTCTGGAAAATGGTCTGTCTCATGTCAGAGAAACAGGCTACAAATGCAAAGGTAACTAGAAAGGAAGCAGCCACATTGGAGAGCAAGTTGAGTTAGATGCCTTCTAAGATTTTCTCCAAATCTTGGATTCTATTACTGTGAAAAATGAAAAAAACAAATGAAGGAAAAATACTTTTCTCTGTGATGTTACTCCAAAAAAGTGATACATACTGTGACACAGTTTATTATTAACTTTAAAATATTAATAATTAGATCAGTAATAAATCATATTGTTTTAAGATAAAGAGGGTAAATTTTCTGATTCATGTAATGCCAAATTAAAATCACATTTTTTGTTTGGTGTTCCATGGGGGGTGGAGTGTTGAACAGTTCACCCACAATACTCCTAGATAAAAAAGGTGGTATTAGTTAGTGACTAATGAGGTATTTTAGTTATTTGGAAAATCTGTTTACACTCAAAAGTCCAGAAAAAAAATGGCCACTTTTCAGTTCTCATTAGTTTATTGTTTTTCCTTGCAAAAAAATTATACATTTTTGTTAGTAAAAGATAAATGGAGTCAAAGACATGGAAAAAATACAATAATGAAAAAGATGTTGAACTTCTATTTATTGTGTGATTAAGATCTTTCTTTTAGAATTTAAATCTTTTAGATGAAATCTTGAATAAACAACTTTGTCTGAATTGAGTGGAGTTAAAAGTGCTTAAAAGAATACCCAATGGATAGGTTATTTTTCTTTCAATTTTCAAGCTTCAATTTTATTTTTAATGGGGTCCAAAGGGCTTTCAAATATATAATCATTTTAAAATCTATTACATGTTTAAATGAATATTAGAACTTTTATTTTTTCTAATCTTAGCTGTAGATCTTGTATAAATGAACAGGATGGATGTAAAGGTCTGAATCATTCTAGATTTAGGTATTTTAAACTGTTGGCAATAAATACTTAGAAACAAGAAAGCAGCCCAGGAAAACATCTCATTGAGTCCTTTTAGTAAATATCGACTTTTTTTTTTGTCTCAAGAGCATTTGTAGTTGTTCCCTCAAAATGTCAAAATAAACCAATAAATTAGACTTGTCTGTTAATACTGTTGATGAGAAAAGGCAATAGCATAAAAAGTACTTTGTTAAGTCATTTTCTGATAGTGTAGTTCATATACACTTACATTTAACATTCCATCAATGATTATGCTTGTCTACAAATCCTTGTGAAAAAGGAAAGCAAATAGAAAAACAAAAATATAGGAATCAGACGTGTATATAAAGTAAATAGCAGTTGTAGTCCAATTCTGACATATTGAGAGTAAAATAAAATGAGTATTTAACTATGAGAAATATTAATTTAAAATATAAAAATGCCACTTTCTACTTTTCCACATATTACCTCAGTGTACTGGATGGTATTTCAATAAACACGGCTAAATCAGATATCTGCTTCAGTTAACTCTAAATGGATGAATAAAAGAGGAGAGGGAAGGAGGAAAAAAGGCCACAAAGATTCTGCCTCTAAAGAGTAAGAAGAAAATAAAACAGAGGAGAAGAATAAAGGTATCAGTTACTTCCAATGTTCTATTTGTCAACTGGTCAAAAAACCCCACATTATTGTCAAGCTTTTATTTGCAAAGATAAGGCACAAGAGTAAATGGAGATCAAAAGACTCAAAATAAGTCAGGTAGAAAAAGGAAAGAAAGAATGAAAGAGAAGGAAAGGAAAAAGGAAGAAGGAGGGAAAGAGGAAATATGGCCTTGATGGTGAGGATGTAGGGAACCACAAATAGAAGAAGCAGAACAATTTTGTGAAATATGTGATTAGCTTCAATCAAACCAAACTTGTGCAATTAGAAAGGAAAGTGGAGGGGGGGACTAAAATTTTCAAAAGGTCACATGCTAAATAGTAAGAATTATAATTTAGAGTTATATTAATATTTTCTTTTTATCAAATGATATGATTTTAATTATTAAAACATCTAGAAATTTGAAAGATGATGAACTGGATAAAAAACATATGGTTTATATACACCATGGAATACTATGAAGCCATAAAAAATAATAAAATTATAACATTTGCAACAATGTGGATGCAACTGGAAGTCATTATTTAAGCAAACTAACACAGGAACAGGAAACTGAATACTGTATGTTTTTACTTATAAGTAGGGGCTAAACACTGAATATACATGGGCATAACGATGAAAACAACAAACACTAGGGACTGTTAAGGGGGGAGAGAAGACACAAGGGCTGAAAAACTACCCATTGGGTATCATACACAGCATATGGATGATGGGCTTTATAGAAGCCCAAACCTTACCATCACCCAATATACCAATGTAACAAACCTGCACATGTATTCTTTGAATCTAAAATTTAAAATATAATTAAATAATAATATGATTTTGTGTTTTTGATATAATGGTGTGTTCTATGGATAGTCTGCAATGTCCACTAGCAAAATTAACAAATCACATGAAAAGTTGAGCAAAAATATATTCAGTAAATAATTGTAACTCTATAACACTAGTTAGATCTTGTCAAAACATTCTATTTTTAAAAGGCAATTGTTTGACACAAACTTTTTGGCTATTTCAACTTGCATGGGTGAAAGAAACAACCTCATTGAGATATTTAAGACAAGGATAACTAATAGAAAATTATTGATGTGGTATATTCAAGATAGTAGTTATCAAAAGTTAGTGTATATGAGAATGGCCTAGAAAATTTAATAAAATACATATTACTTGGTCCCACCCATAGAATATCTGATTCAGAGGTTTGGGAAGAGACTGGATAACATGTAAAGTTCTTGTAGGTGATGCTGCTTCTTTTGTTCCAGACAGCATGTTTTGAGAACCACCGTTACAGGATCTAGTCAAAAATATATTATTTAGTTCATAGTGTTTGGCATATATTTATCTGTAAATATTATTTAAGAAAATTGTGACATCTATAACAAAAATGTGATGACTTATTTTATAAACAAGTATAACTTTTGTGACATCTATAACAAAAATGTGATGACTTACTTTATAAACAAGTATAACTTTTGATCATTCAGGATGGTGTGATTGATAAATAATCTAGGTATAACAATCAGGATTCTTCTATTAACCAATAGGATACATAGAGAGATATGCATAGGTATATAGATAGATATAAGAGGGACTTAATTATTGGAATTGACTCATACAATTATGGAGGCTGAAGCCTCACAATAGGCAAGCTGGAGAACCAGAAAAGCTGGTTAAATAATTCAGTTTGAGTCTGAAGGTCAAAAACCAGAGGAACCAGAGGTCTAACTCTCCATCTGGGGCTCACAGTCTAATAATTGACAGGGGCTTTGAGAAGACTGGGTTAGTGATGGGGAACTAACTCTTTTATCTGAGAGCAGAGAAGATGAATGTCCCACCAGTTCAAGGAGAGAGAGAGAGAGAGAGAGAGAGAGAAAGAGAGAGAGAGAGAGAGAGAGAGAAACATCCTTCTTCTGCCCCTTTGTTCTGTCATGGCCTTCAGTTTGCCCACATCAGTTTGGCAGATGTCCTTTACTGTCAACAGATCAAAATGTTAATCTCTTTTGAAAAAAAAAAGAACCATCACAGACACACCCAGAAATAATGCTTTACCCACTATCTGGGCATCCCCTAACACAGTCAAGTTAGCACATAAAATTGTATCCAGCATTCTGTTGCCATTTGATAATTTTTAGTTTTATTTCTGTCCACTTCCACTGAAGGAGTGCAGTTGTACAGATTCTGTGAAAGATGAACTATAAGACATTCGGAAGGCAAGTTGGACCACATGTGTTTATTGGAAAATATGTGTGTAATAATGACATTTAATCATGAACATTGAAAAGTGTCTTTATGCTAGGATATTTTTAAATCATCTTCTAATAACAAACAAACAAAACAAGAAAGAAAGTATTCTCCAAATATTAGAAGTAATAACTCTAATTGAGTTCATAATATTTTAATACAATGCAAACTTTGTTACTATTCTTATTTTGTATCATCAATGACAGTACAGATTTTCAATTCAAAATACTAATTAGATCAAAAAATACATTAAATATTTAGTTTTACATTAAACATATTAACATTTTGTCTTAAGTTCTTCTTGGCAAGATAATTCTATGCTGATTTGACCACTTGTATTTTTGTGAACAGATGAATGCTGTGTAATTCTGCAAAGACTCTTTCAGTGCATAAGCACATCTTGCACTGGAAGTACACCAGATCCAAGTATGTGTCCTTTTGGCTTTTATGATCTGTGAGTAATATATAGCTAAACTGTATCCAGTATACAAACATGAAAAACAAAGAAATGGAAAATACTAAAATCATTTTTGAGTGAGGAAATATTTGGATACATGAGAACTCTTAGCTTATTTCTACTCATTTGCAGAACACAATCCTTATTCCATTTATTTAAAATAATACTTCAAGAAGGCTTTTTTTTTTTTTCATTTAAGTAGTTTGATTTTTTTGACCATCAGTAACCCTGGCTGGAATGCAGTAGCAGCACAACCACAGCTCACCACAGTCTAGACTTACTGGATTTAGATGATCCTTTCACCTCAGCCTCCCGAAAAGTTGGGACTACTAGGTCATACCACCATACCCAGTCAATTTTTGTTGTTGTTGTAGAGACAAGGTCTTCCTATGTTGCCTAGGCTGGTCTCATACTATTGGGCTGAAACAATCTTCCTATCTGAGTCTCACAAAGTTCTGGGGTTACAGGCATGAGACATTATACCTGGCCTTTTAGTAATTAATTTATCTGAACATTTTTCAAATAATTATAGAAATGACAATTCAGAAATTAACCAATAGAAATTTTCAAGCAGGTAGTTCTACTTGTTTCCACAGTCAAAAAACACCAGTTGACTGCAGTTAAATTAGAGCTAAACTATCTGAAAATATAATTTTAAAATAACGTATAAAGGGCAGCCCCCAAAACCAGAATCTGTTTTTAAAAAATTTGGTATTTATTCTTGATGTTTAAACTTCAGTCACCTTCAAAGTACTCTCCATATAAAAATAGTTTGATAAGCAAAAGAAAAAAAGCCGGGCTCGGTGGCTCAGCCTGTAATCCCACGCTTTGGGAGGCCGAGGTGAGTGGATTGCCTGAGCCTGAGGGTTCGAGACTCCCCTGGGCAACTTGGCAAGACCCCATCTCTACAATAAATAAAAAAATTAACTGGGCATGGTAGCACGCGCCTGTAGTTCCAACTACTTGGAAGGCTGAGGCGGAAGGATTGCTGGAGCCCAGCAGGTCGAGGCTGCGGTGGCTGGGAGTGGCCACTGCACTCCTGTCTGAGCTACAGAGTGAGATTCCATCTCAAAAAAAAAAAAGTACTCTCCATTTGATGAAATGCACTTACCAAGGCACTTTTTCTATCACCCGCTCAAAACAGTTTTTGAACTCATCAATTCTGATGCCTTTTAGTGTTTCTGCCATTTTTTGTTTTACCTTTCCCACATCGGCGAAACATTTCATCCGTGGAAACAAAAAAAAAGTTGCTCGGGGGTAAATAGGGATTGTGAGGGTCTGGATAGGGTGAGAGTGGCGTGCTGGAGGTGTGAGGGGAGGCATAGCACCAGTAACCCAGAGATCTGAGTAATGCAAAGAATTGCAACACAAAAAAGATTTAAAAAAAGAAAAGTTTATTTAAAAGTAAATTACAGCGAGAAAGAGAAGGAAGACTGAAAAGTCACCTCCCCAAGGTAGGGGAAGGGGGCCAAAGCCAGGAAGCATGGCAACAGCCATACCTCAAAGAGAACATGGTCACACCAGAGTCTAGCAAGGCAATGGTTGCTGGATGCTTGTGGTTGAGTCCTTTTAACCATGCCCCTTGATGGGGGAAGACCATTAAGGTGATTGAGTCGTGGTCTGTTCCTTATCATCACAAAGGGGCAGGCAAGCACAGGTATTGACGTCAGGTGATGGACAGGCAGATGGGTGGGTTAGTCACATGATTGCTGCCATGGTGGGGTTCATTCCTGTCACGTAGGTCACAAAGGGCTGATTAGATTAACCCTGGGTGGGGGGTTTCTTACAAGAGACTTGTTGGACATTTACAATTCACAAACTTGGACATTTGCAACTCACAAATTCCTTGACCAAAGGTGGTTGTATTATTACTTTTATGACTTTGGCCAGCCAAAGGGTAATCTTTGATCTCAACTTTGACTAGGAACCTAAAAGTTTACTAGAGATTATTATGCTAAACCATGAATTGAAATGTTGGGCTGTCCTGGTCTTGCATCTGAAGGAGATTTGCTGAGGGGGGATGGGATGGGATGCCACCAGTAGAATGTCTGAATGCTTTCTAATGGTTATGCTGAGACAAAAAGACTAAACTAAGAATAAGCTAAGTTTCTTCTAGGTTTCTATAGGTACCTTTCAGGGATGGTAGGGGATGAGGGTCACATCGTTTTGGGTCAAAAACTGCTGAACAGCTGGGCTCGGTGGCTCAGCCTGTAATCCCATGCTTTGGGAGGCTGAGGTGAGTAGATTGCCTGAGCCCGCAGGTTGGAGACCCGCCTGGGCAACTTGGTGAGACCTCATCTCTACAATAAATCAAAAAATCAGTCGGGCTTGGTCTCATGTGCCTGTAATGCTGGCTACTTGGAAGGCTGAGGTGGAAGGACTGCTGGAGCCCAGCAGGTCAAGGCTGCAGTGGCCGGGAGCCCCAATGCACTCCAGTCTGGGCGACAGAGTGAGACTCCAATTCAAAAAAAAAACAAAACAAACGAACAAAAAAAAAAACAAAACAAAAAACAAACAAAAAAAACCTGCTGAACACTCAACATGGTTTGGGCAGGTGCACTTGTAAATCATCCATCATGAAATGGGCAAACTCTTGAAAGACAATTCAAAGAAAATTTACTTAAGCCAAACGCAACCTCTCACAACAATGCCAGCTGGTAAACTGATGCTGATGGGTTCCTAGAACACTTTCGTAGTAGGGGAAGCCTGTACTACAAGGGACCATATCTCCAAAAAAATGATTCTGGTTTTTTTCTTGGGAACCCTCTGGTATTTATATACAAGCCTAATCTCACACTAAGATAATATTTCTTGATTTTTTTTTTTAATTGTTGGTGTATGAGGTTAACATTATAACTGTTTCTAGAAGGGTTTCATGAACGATAGTAATAAGCATTTATAAATTATTAATTTTTTCATTATTTCTATGACTGAAGAAAACAAAAGAATATATTTGTAACTTTTAATGTCAGCCTCCCTCATAAAGAGGTAAGGGAATTCTGCTGGTTTTGTTTTTTGTCAAAATATTGAGTAATTATTTTAACAGAATTGTTGAAAGCTTATGGTTTTCAGAACTGTATTCAGTAATATAAAACCCCCTGAAATTGGTTGCCATTTTAAAATCACTTAGTGAATTGGACCATTATGAGGCCTTATTAAGTTAGCAGTAAAGATGCTAAGTACAAAGCGGAAACATTGAGGTCAAAGCTAGATGGCAGGAAAATAAATAAATAAATCCTCAAAAGAGTCCCTGTTAGGGAGAAAGTCTTCAGATGTACACCTATTAAACATGATGGCTTGATCTGATTCCATCTTTTATTCAGGAATGGTATGAAGAAAATCTTAATAATCACAAGAAATACCCAAATGTACATTCACACTTTATGAGATCCTGGCATCAGTTAGTGTAGTAGATACCCAGTAATGCTCTCCAGTTATTTTCTTTCTTTGGACTAAATGTATAAACCTCCCTTTGTTTCCACACAGTCATGCCACTGTTTGGAAACCTTCTGGTAACACTAAATTTCATTCCCTTGTGGTAATTGATACATCAGTCACACAAGCCATTTTTCACTGAATATTCTTCAAATCTCAAAAACATGTAGTAAGTAAAAGGATAAAAGTCACTGGGTGTTTGAAAATGTAAAATTTACTCTACCTTAACCACCCACTTTCCAATTTCCTCTTGAGGCAGATTTAGAAGGGCCATGTTGAGACATTTTTTTTTTTTCCTTTTTTATTCCCCCTTAAGAAACTTATTTTTTCTTTGGAAAGAATGGATTTTGGAGATTTTCTTATAGAAATAAAAAGTGTAAGATTAAATACAATAGAAAAAAGCACTTCTCCAGCAACACAAAGTTGTAAAAGAGCTGTTTAGCAACACCTTACCACCAAAACAAACACTAATAAAGAATTATTAGTTTGCAATAGAAATAAAGATAAACATAAAAGTATTATCTTGCACCACATTATTGAATATAGACTAAAGATCTCTGGAGTTTCACTTCTGGCTGTCCCCTGGTTGAGTTGTATGACCACAATAGGTAAAATAAACAGCTTTTACTATCCTTTCTTGACTAGGAAATATAGATAATAATAATTGCTTTGCTTACCATTCTGGACTACTGTGAGAATAAGATAGTGGATAATGCACATGCCTCTGGAACCATCATTGTTATTTAAATATGTAGCGGTTTTCATACTGTTGTTTTTTTTTTTAACTTATCATTTTGATTTGATGAAGTAATAGACTGTTAATTCACTCATCACAAATTATTAAGTGAATTTTTATTACCTGTCTAATGTGAAATATTTGAAGATTTGCACTGATATAGTATTTTGAAAATAATGGTGAAACAAAAGAATTATAAGGAGGAGAAAATGGACACATAAATTATTAAACTGTTCACATTTAAAATTAAAGTAAATGAAAATTCTAATGAATTCATTTTGAAAATAGAATATAACAAAAATAAATAGAGAAAGAATAGATGATAATACAAAGGGGAACCCTCATGTGGGAGTGGAATAGATGAGATTGTAATGTTCTGGTACTTCTGAAGGAATTAGTAATTTTTAAAAATTTGTGTATGATACAGTATTATTACTTTTTATGTCTCTTTTTCTAGTACTCACTAATCCCCCCAATATAAGTTATATAAAGAGGCAATATATGTAGCAACTAAGGCACACACTGAAGTACAAGAATACCTGTGTTTTAATATTGGCTTTATTACTTAGAGTTAAGTGACCTTGAAAAAGATACTTAAATTCTCTGCGCTTCTTTCTCTTCATTTGAAAACCTAGGACAGGCCAGGCTCGGTGACTCAGCCTGTAATCCCAGCTCTTTGGGAGGCCGAGGTGAGTGGATTGCCTGAGTCCGTGGGTTTGAGACCCACCCGGGCAACTTGGCGAGACCTCATCTCTATAATAAATAAAAAATTAGCCTGGCGTGGTAGCCCACGCCTGTAGTTCTGGCTACTTGGAAGGCTGAGGTGGAAGGATCGCCGTAGCCCAGCAGGTCGAGCCTGTGGTGGCCGGGAGCGTGCCACTGCACTACAGTCTGGGTGACAGAGTGAGACTCCAACTCAAAAAAAAAAAAAGAAAACCTCTGACAAAAACTGTACCTAGTGTATGACGATTGACAGGATGAAATACATTTTACAAGTCCTTGGATGAATACCTGGTGCATCATCAGTATCATGAAGCTAAGTATTATTGTTATCTCTACATTTTTTCTTCAGCATCTCTAAATGAAAACACAATACACAAATTGAAAATAAGATTTGTTATTTGTATCAAGATTATCCCAGAAAATATAGAACACAAATAGTAACAATAACTACTATGAATGAGGAGAGATTAGCTTTTCCAGATACTGTGCCAAATGAGTTACATGCCACTTTTATTATCTAAACCCTAAGTAATTACTATAATTATCTCCATTTTGCATAAAAGGAAACCAAGGCATCCTAAGAAAAGCTAATTTACCCAAGGTCATACAGCTACAAATTGAGCTGTGGCTTGAATCTAGATACTCTGTCTCCAGGGCTTGCTCTATTAACTTCTAGTGTCTTAAGAATACAACACAGATATATTTATATATATGGAATTTTAAGGCTACTGAACATGTTAACAAGAACATTCAATTTCTCAAATATTTTGGACAAACAGAATTTTATTATACATGCTTTTAATGCACAATTTCTGATAAACTTTAAATCTTGAGTTTTATTAATAACCTGACATAGCACACTGTATTAGTAGATTTGCCACAAGATGGCAGACTTCACTAAGAAGTGAACACTCTTGTCAGGTGCAAAGACAAAATTAGATGGTCTACAGTAGGACTAGGGGGGAAAAAAAAAAACCCTAACCTTAACCCTAACTCATTCTGGGCAGACAGCCTGCAACCACATTATTCAGCTCATGCAGTCAAAACTATGCTTTCTGTCTCTCTTTATTAAAAGCATTATATTCTGTTTCATATATTCTAGATTCAACTCTCAAGATCAAAGCTCTTCATCTGACTTTGTGATTCTTTTGCATGAAATATTTTGATTATATAGAGATTATATATTCCCTGGGAAAAATACTTTTTCAATGTACCTATCCATATGGGTGCTTTGGATGGAAATAAACATTTGCATTTGAACTGCTCTGTGGCCTGTCAACAGCACTATGGGCCATCAGCACTGCCAGAGCGTTAGCAGGAAACTAAACACTGGGGCAGAAGTCTTGATAATTTAGACAAACTAGCTGAACCTATGGAAATGGTCCTTTATAGGCAGATTTTGAAGGATAAGTCCATGCAGAAAATAACTAAAATTTTCAGCTAATTTACATTTCTAGGTTCAAAAATATTAAAAATGAAATGAAAATATTTATGAGATACATTACGAATGACACATTTATAATAGTAAAATATAGCCTATTTTTAAAAGTATCATTCTAGTAGAATTCCAAAACCTTGCTTTCAGTTGAAAAGGTTGGGCATGGTTAGGGAAGATTTTCACATTTGAGTAACAACTTCCTGTGAGTGAGAAGATCTACTCAGAGAGAGCTGTCAGTTCTCTTTAAGCTGTGTAGTACGATTCCCAGATAGCTATCGGACAGGTCCTCCATGAGTTGTGGGGTCAATAAAAAGTCATGTACAACTCAAACTTTCTCACCCCAGAATCTGAGAGATTGAATCTGTTGAGTTCTCAGCTCTGGCCAGATCTGGAATGGAAAATGGATTTGAGAGATTAAACCTAAATCTCTTGTGTATGGAGGCAAGGGACTAAATTCAGGACTACTGTGCTGGCTGAGTGAGGATGGAATGCTCAAACCAAACACTGTGGACCATTATCTCTGTGCTGAGCTCTAAACCTTAGGAAACTTTTCTCCCCTTAGGAAGGAAAGGGAAGTTTTATTATGATGCAAAGCTATTTTAAAATGGGTTTTTGTTTTTTGCTTTCATCCATTTAGCTGTATACATAAGAGGATTGAGTTGAGCCTTTTATGTTAAGTCCTTTTTTGTGGTCCAAGAAAGTCCCACTTAGACTCCGTAATGTTAAGAATTAATGCATCCACAATTTTCCAGAATTAATAGTCTGGAGCCAGGCTTCTATCTTTGGTGCACCTACATTCAAATGATGACATTAGGTTGTGCAGTGGCTACCCAAAGCAGATCTTTGGGGTCTTCTGCTGTAATAGTTAAAATAGGAAGAAATCAAAATTTCATAAATGCAGAGTTCTTACGTAATTTGCCAAATAGTAAAATACAGTACAGTTTTGGGAAATTTGTAATAATAATACTATTGGGTGTATATGGGTGAAGATCCTAGTCAATTCTGTCCAGTGGTCCTTCCCATTATCCCTGTGGTAAAGACTCCATGGGTAGTCTATGAGAGGCATCTGCTTCTTTCATTTTAGGAAATATACCCAGAGGAACTCAAGCCATTCTACCAAAAAGATACCTGCACACGCATGTTTATTGCAGCTCTATAAACAATAGGACTGGGGGGGGGGACCCTAACCCTAACCCTAACTCATTCTGGGTTCTGTGGCCAATTTCAGTTTTGCAACTTGGAACTGTTCAGTGACCACCACTGTTTAAAAACCCAGCTTCTTTCCCAGACTAGTTGGGGTAGCTTGCCCCAGTGATACCAAAGTAGAGGAGAGTCTTCACTCCTACTCTTCTGGAAAAACAGTCTTAGTGGCCGGAGACAAACAGGAGGGACCTCTCTATGCCGAATTTAAATTAGCAGCCTAAGCAGTAGGGATTCCTGGGTAGTGAGTCCCATGCTCTGGATCACATTCACTTTTCTCTAGAATCTCAGGGGCTGGTTGCCGGTCTTCTCCCAAGTGTCCTTTGATATTCTGATGAATATCCCTTTTCTTTCTTTAATTGGGTTTACCGTGTTGGTCTTTCCACACTATTTCACAATTTTTGAATGAGTGATGCACTCCGAAAACCTCTAATCCACTATCCTGGAAAAAAAATCTGATATTATTTTCTAAAAAGTATATATTTTAGTATTTCCAATGACTTTAGTTGCTCCATGGCCCAGAATTGGGTTGCAGGGATCATTGTGGACACAGCCTGCCCTCTCATATTTCAAGGAAGTATGTCCCCAGTACCAAGGATCAGGTGGTTCCCATTTTTACAAACCCAGATTGGTAGTGGAAGCCACCCCACCCTTACTGGGAGTAATCCTTGTACAATGAGGCCCCCTGTGCTCCACACCCTAACACACCTAATCACCTGGAATAGAAGCCTGAACCACCCGTCCCTCCAGGGGTAGAGCCCTTGATGCTGTGGTACTCTCTCTGATCAACACCCAGACATATCCCAGGTACTTGGAGCCCCCATTCTTCTAGATTAGGAACCTGGAAATAAAACCATATATATACAACCAACTGATCATCAACAAAAATAAACAATGGGAACAGGGCAACTTATTTAATAAATAGTGTTGGAAAAAATGACTAGCCATATGCAGAAGAATAAATCTTGACCCCCATCTCATGCCACATATAAAAATTAACTCAAAATAGATTAAAGACAAATGTAAAATGTGAAACTATAAAATTCCTAGAAGAATGCCTAGGAAATACTCTTCTGCACATTAGCTTAGACAAGGAATTTACAATGAAGACCCCCAAAAGCGATTGCAACAGAAGCAAAAACAAACAAATGGGACTTAATTAGACTAAAAAGCTTCTGCACTGCAAATAGTAATGATAATAATTATAATCAAAAGAGTGAACAGACAATCTACTGAATGAGAGAAAATATTTGCAAATTACACCTTAGACAAAGGGCTAATATCCAGAATCTACAAAGTACTCAAGCAACTCTATATGTAAAAAACAAATAACCTCAGCAAAAATTGGGGAAAGAACACTAATAAAAACTTCTCTAAAGAAGACATACAAGTAGTAAACACACATATAAAAAAATGCTCAGCATCATTAATCATTAGAGAAATACAAATTAAAACCACATTGATGTATCACCTAAAACCAGTTAGAATGGTAATTATAAAAAATTCAAGGAACAAAAGAAGTTGGTACAGTTGTAGAGAAACAGGAATTTTCATTCACTGTTGGTGGGATTGTAAACTAGTTCACTGGAAAACAGTAAAGAGATTTCTCAAAAAATGAAAATTTGAATTGCCATTTGTCCCAGAAATTCTACTATAAGGGAATTACCCAAAGAACAAGAAATCAGTATATAAAAAAGACACCTGTACTTATATGTTCATTGCAGCACTATTCACAATAACAAAATCATGGAACTAACGTAAGCCCTTGCCAACAATTGACTAGATAAAAAAATGTGGAATATATACACCATGAAATACTATGCACACATAAAAAATAATGAAATTATGTTCTTGGCAGCAACATGGATGGAGCTGGAGATCATTATTCTAAGTGAACTGACTCCGAAACAGAAAATCAAATAATACATGTACTCAATAACATGCGGAAGATAAGTGACCACAAAGATGAAAATAGTACATTGAGAACACCAATAAGTGGGGAGGCAGGGAAAAGTTTGAGCATTCAGAAATTACCTATTGGGTGCCATGTTAACTATCAGTGGAATGTGCCACCTGAGACCCAATTCCCACCACTCTACAATATGTCCATGTAACAAACATGTACCCTCTGAATCTATAAAAAAAAAATAATAACATATATATATAATCTTAAAATATAGATGTTGTTATTGCAGTATAAGAAGCATAGTTGAATGTTATTTGGAATTCTGAGAAACTGAGCCATATATTAATTGGATGGAACATTCAAAAGATAATTGAATTTCAAAACATTGAATTTTAAAACATTCAAAAGAGAAGCTTCTTTTTGAGCTGTTACAAGGGACACAACACTGCTGACAAATGCATTTTTTATTGTTGTTAGTATTGTTTTAAATTTGAGAAACTGAGAACAAAGTTACACTTCCCAGCAAATAAAGACCATAAAGTAACTTCATGATTATAAAGTCTATGTTGACAAAAATTTTTAAGTTGACTTTTTGGTATAATTTTCCAAAACTAAAATTGACTCATATGAGAAAATTAGTGAGGAATCAGGACTCTTGATTAGTGCAGTTATGACACATATTTGGAATACAGTTGAATTCATTTGTCGCAGTTTGCATTTCATCTCGGGTTCCCCAGACATCATGGTTGAGTCTATTAATTTGCATACAATACCATTCACTTTTTGTGGTGTACAATTCTATAGGTTTTAACAAATGCATAGATAACACATTCACTACCAAATAATCATACATAATTGATTCCCAACATTTCCTGTCCTTCCTTTGGGCTCATGCTGCCCTTATTTACTGGAAACTCCTGATCTCATTTTTGTTCTTAGACTTTGCTTCTCTAAGTTATTATTTAAATGATATTATACAATTTGCAGTCTTTTGGATCAATTTACTTAGCTAAATGCCAAGGAATATAATTACTGTATCATATAGAATGCATATGTTTTATTTTATAAAACATTTTATAAAGAAACTGTCAAATAATTTTCCAAAGTGACTGTACAATGTTGCATTTGCAACAGCAGTTTACGAGTTTCACTTATACCATATCTGAATTAGCAACTGGTATTGTCAGTTTTTTAATTTTATTTTTTTTGTCATTCTAACAAGTTTGTATACTTTTGTGATTTTAATTTACAAATTTTCTAACTACTGACTTTATTGATCATTATTTCATATGACTATTTGCCAAATGCATATCTTTGGTGAAGTGTATATTTAAATTTCTTGCACAATTTTATTGGGTTATCTATCAATCATTGATCTATTTACATTGACATAAAATTATCCATTTTTTTGTGCAACATGATGTTTTGAGGTATTGATACATTGTGGAATGATTAAATTCAGCTAATTAACTATGCTTTACCTCATATAATTATTATTTTTGTTTGAGAACATTTAATTTCAGCAGTTTTTAGAAATACAATATATCTTCATTAGCTATAGTCACCATACTGTACAATAGAACTCTTAAACAAAAATGGAAACAACATATCAAAACCTATGGGATATAGCAAAATCAGTTCTAAGAGGGATGTTTATAGCAATAGACAACTACATTTTAAGAATCTCAAATAACTAACATTGCATCTTAAGTAACTAGAAAAATAAAAACAACTTAAGCATCAAATTAGTAGAAGAGTAATAATAGGTTGTTTTCTTTTCCTTTGGAAAAAAAGTTTTTAAGTCTAGAGTTGTGTGGTACAAATGAGGATTTACTACACAGGTTGCATGCTGGTGAAATTTGGGCTTCTAGGTGACCCTCACTCCCTCTGGTAGTGGACCAGGTACACTCTGTGGTAACAGTCACATGCTCACCCCTCCTCCCTGTCTCCTCTAGCAGTGCCCAGCAACTGCTGATTCCAACCTTGTGTCAATATGACTAGTGATCAGGCCCACTTATGAGTGAGAACATGTTATATTCAGCTCTTTGTTTCTGTGACAGTTCACTTAGTATAATGGTCTCGGCTATGTTCAAGAGGCTGCAAAGACCATGCTTTTGTTGTTCCTTATGGCTGCATAATACTCCATCATGTATATGTACCACATTTTCTTTATCCAGTCCACTTTCAATGGGCAGCAGAATTGGTTTCATGTTTCTGCTATTGTCAGTAGTGTAGTCATAAACATAGATGTGCAGGTGTTTTTTTGGTATGTTCCTCCAGGTCCATTCCCAAGGGAGGAATTGCTGGATTATATGGAAGATCAATTTTTAATTTGTCGGAATTCCCATACTGCTTTCCATAGACATTGAACTAGTTTGCATTCCCACAAACAGTGTAGAAGTGTTCCCTTTCTCTGTGGCTGTGTCAGCACCTGTTGTTTTTTTACTTAATGATAGCCATCCTGACTGAAATTAAGTGGTATCTCATTGTAGTTTTGATTTGCATTATTCTGATGATTCTATGGCTGAGCATTTTTTTATGTGTCTGTTCACTTCTTGTATGTCATCTTTAGAGAAATGTCTGTTCATGTATTTTGCCCACTTTTTAATGAGGTTGTTATGGGTTTTTTTTCTTTCACTATGAGTTTCTTGTAGATCGTGGATATTAGGTCTCTGTCAGATGCATATTTTGCAAATATTTTTTTCCAATTCTGTGGATTCTCTCTTTACTCTCTTGATTTTTTTTTCTGTGCAAAAGCTTTTCAGCTTGATGTGGCCTCACCTGTCTATCTTCATTTTTGTAACAATCACTATTTGGGAGTCAGTCATGAATTAATTGCCTACTCTGATGTCCAGAAAGGTGTTTGCTATGTTTTATTCTAGAGTTCCTAATGTTTGAAGTTTACCATTTAGATTATTGTCCTATTTTGAGTCGATTTTTGTATATGGTGCTGGGTAGGTGTCCAGTTTCATTCTTCAGCATGTGGTTAGCCAGTTTTTCCAGCACCATTTGCTAAATATGGTCTCCTTTCCCCAGTAATTGTTATTGGAGTCTTGGTCAAAGTTCATGTTTTCACTTCTAAAAATCCTTGTCCTGTTCCATTGCTTTTTTTTTTTTTTTCTATTTCTGTACTAAAACCATGGTGTCTTGGTTACTGTAGTTTTGTAATAAGTTTATAGTTAAGAAGTGTGATACTTCCCACTTTGTTTCTTTTGCTGAGGATTGTTTTGGCTATGCATGCTCTTTTTTGTTATTGTTTCCATATGAATTTCTGTATTGAAATTTCCAAGTCTGTGAAAAATGATATTGGTAATTTGCTGATGGGTATTGCATTTAATCTGTAGATTGGCTTAGGTAGGATGAACATCTTAACAATATGGATTCTTCCCATCCATGAGCTTGGGATGTTTTCCCATTTGTTTGTGTCATCCTTGATTTCTTTGAGTTGTGTATTTTTAATTTTGTTGTAAAATTCTTTCACTTTTCTGATTAGGTGGATACTAAGGTATGTCATTTTTTTGTTGACTATTGTGAATGAGACTGTGTATTTTATTTGGTTCACCACCTGTTTGATACTGGTGTATAGAAATGCAGTTGTCTTTTACATGTTAATTTTGTAACCCAAGACTTTACCAAAGTATTTTATCAGTGTGAGAAGGCGTTTGACAGACTTTCTAGGGTTTTCTAGAGAGGAATACAAAGTACACAAAGAGGAATAGCTTGGCTTTCTATTTTCCTATTTGGGTATCACTGATTTCCTTCTCTTGCCTGATTGCTCTGGCTAGGATTTCCAAAGCTATGTTGAACAGAAAAGGTGAATTTGGGCATCTCTTGTTCTTGTTCTTAGGGGTAATGCTTCTAGCTTCTGCCCACTGAGCAAAATATTGACTGTGTGTTTGTCATAGATGGCTCTTACTGTTTTGAGGAATGTTCCTTCTATGCCTTATTGTTCAAGGATTTTTATCAAGATCAATGCTGGCTTTCGTTGAATACTTTTACTGTGTCTAATGAGATAATCATGTGGTTCTTGGTTTTATATTCATTACTGATATAGTCTTTTGAATGTTGAACTAGCCCTGTATCCCAGGAATGAAGCTCACCTGGTCATGGTGGACGATCTTTGAGATGTGTTGTTGGATCCTGTTTAATGTTTGTGTCTATGTTCATCAAGGAGATTGACCTATAATTCCCTTTCTTTGTTGGGTTTTTGCCAGGTTTGAGTATTAGCATGATATTAGCTTCATAAAATGTGTTAGGGAAGATTCCATCATTCTCAATTGTCTGAAATACTTTCATTAAGATTGGTGTCTGCTCTTTGTTTTATGTCTTGTAGAATTGAGCTGGGAATTCATCTGGTCCAGGACTTTTTTTGGTGGGAAGGTTAAGATGACTGAGTCGATTTCCTGAATTGTTATTGGTCCATTTAGAATGTTTAAATCTTCTTGTTTCAAACTTGAGAGGTTGTGTGATGCCCAAAAATTCTCCATTTCCTTTTGATTTTCTAGTTTATTTTCATATAGGTAGTCATAGTAATCTTTAATAATCTTTTGAATTTCTTCAGGGTCAGTTGTAGCATTAGCTTCCTTGTTTCTACGTGTTTAATTGAACTTTTTCTTTCATTTTTTAGTGAATCTGGCCATGGAGTTTGACATTTTATTTATCCTTTCAAAGAACAATTATTTTCTTGTTAATTTTTCTATGATATTTTTGTCCTCTATATCTGCAATTGTGACTTTACCTTAGTAATCTGGGGTTTTATATTGAAATTAAGATTTAAGATGATATTGTCTTTCCATTCCCCTACATGTGACATTAGGTTGTTTTCTCGTGATTTTTATATTTTCTTGATGTTCTTATGTAATGCTATGATTTTCCTTTTAGCACTACTTTCATGGCATCCCAGAGATTCTGATAAGATGTGTCCTTGATTTCATTTGTTTTCAGGAATTTTTTGTTTCTGTCTTGATTTCTCTGTTGACCCAAAAGCTGTTCAGCAGCATGTTGTTTAGTGTTCATGTATTTGTGTGTTTTGAAAGATTCTTATTGTGGTAATATTTATTTTTATTCTGCTGTGATTTGAGAAGATGCACAGTACCATTTTGATCTTCTGGAATTTGTTTAGACTTCATTCATGTCCAAGAATATGATAAATCTTGGACTATCTTTCATGTTTAATAAGTAGAATGTATACTCCGTAGTTGTTCAGTGGATTGTTAAGTAGCTGTCTATTAAATCCATTTGATTGAGTTTCAAGTTAAGGTTCTGGATCTCCTTGTGTTTTTGCCTCAGTGATCTTACTAGGGCTGTTAGCAGGGTATCGAGGTCTCTCCAACTATGTGTGAGTGTCAATGTCCTCTCTTAGTTTACTTATTTGTTGTTTCAAAAAACCTGGTGCTCCTGTGTTGCATGCATATATGTTTAGGATGGATAGATATATATTGTTGGTGAATTGAGACTTTTATCATTTTGTAGTGTCCTTTTGTGTCTTTTTAAACTTTTGATAGTTTGAATTCTGCTTTGTCTGATATTAGAATAGTGACCTCTACTCTTTTCTGTTTCCCATTTGCTTGAAATGCCATTTTCCAACATTTAACTTTGAGCTTGTGCATGTCCTTTATAGTGAATTGAGTTTCCTGGAGGCAACAGACCTTTGAATCATGCTACTTTATCGAGTTTGCCACTTTATGCCTCTTCAGTGGTGCATTCAGTCCATTTACATTCAAATTCAGTACTGAAATGTGAGACTTTATCCTTGTCATAGGGTTCCTATGGGGTTGTTTTGCTTTCTTTTTTATTTTTGTATTTATATATGTGTGTATTTTTGTTTTTGTGATGATCTGTATGCTCTGTTAACTCTATACTTGCCCATACTTTTGTGAGGGGTATGACTGTTCTTTTGTTTCTGTATTCAACACCCTTGTAACCATCTCCTAAAGGGCACATATGAATGTAGCATATTCTCTCAAGGACTGAATGTATGGGAAAAATTTTAAATTTCATTACTGATGAAGCTTAGCTTGATGGGGTAGACAATTCATAACTGGAATTACTTATTTTTGAGAATGTTAAAGATTGGATTCCAGTCCCTTCTGGCTTGTAGTGTTTCTACAGACAAGTATTGAGCAATTCTGATGGGTATTCTCTGGTAGGTGATCTGATCTTTTTCTTGGATCACTTCATAGAATGCTTGTTCCATGGTGTTCTTAGTTTCCCTTTCTGCTTCTTGGATGCCAATCAGGTGTAGATTTGACTTCTTAACATAATCTCACATCTCTCATTCTTTTTGAGCCCTTTTGCTGTTATTGAAAGACTGGGTTAGCTCCAGATTTGGATCTTCAATCTCTGATATTTTTTTCTCTACCTGATTCGTTCTGCTTCCTATGCTTGCTAATGTGATGAAGGATCTACTTCTTCATTTCCAGTATTTCAGAATGGGTCTTCTTGAAACTCTGCTTTTACTTACTATATGACTTCTGTGAGTTTTGCTTCCAGGTTCTCATAATTCTCTTTATTCATTTTACCCATCTAATCTCTGAGTTCTAAGTGTCTGGGATAGATTGTTCTGTGAGGCTTCCATTATTTGTGAACTAATAGCTGCTTTTTGGGGGGTGCTGTCTGTTTTTAGACTCTGAGGACTTCTTGTGATTTTTTTCCCCTCATTTGTGAAGAGCTACTCTTCTCTCTCTGTCTTTCCTCTTTCTGTTTTTTATCTGAAGCTAGTTAATATCCCTCTGTTCTGGGGTCCTTTCTGTTGTTCTATGTAGATCACTTAGTGAGAAAGAGAGGCAGTCACTTCTGCTCTGTACTCAACCCTGAAAGAAACATCTCTGCTGCAGACTCTTCCCCATGGTTTGTCAAGTTGGGTTGATTTTCAGACCTGTTGCAAGTACTCTGCAGGAAATGGGTGAGGGGGATGGGTCCCTAGGCTGTTTATTGTGGTTAAACATTAAAAAATTTTTAAAATATATTCTGCACAAACATCATTATCAGATATATTAGTGGCAAGTATTTTCTTTCACTGTTTTTTTTTTTCTTTAAAGGTATTCACAAAGCAATTTTAAAATATGCATAGAAATTCAAATTTATCACATTTTGAAAACTTTTTGACTAGTATATTTTGAGTTAACTTTTGGAGAAGATGTGAGGAGTAAGTCACTTTTGTTTTTGTTTTGTTTTTTGTCTATGACTATCCAATTACCCCAGTACTATTTGATAAATAGAGTATATTTTCTACATTAAACTGCTTTGTACCATTGTCAAAAATAAGTGGGTATATTTTTATGAATATGTTAGGGCTCCTTTTTTTTTTTTGCTACTAATTTATGTGTCTATCAACACACTGTTGATCATTGTAGCTTTATAATGTCTTCAATTTGAGTTGTAAGAACCCTCCAATTTGCATGCTTTTTTCTTTTTTATGATTGATTGTCTATTTTAGTTCCTTTTACTTTCCCTGCAAATTTTGAATCATTTTGTCAATATTGACAAAAAACCTTTTATAGACTTTGATTATTAGTGCAGTCAATCTATAGGGAAAGTCTTATATAATTTATAACAATAATAGTGAGGTTTGCAATTCATATCCATGCTATATCATTCCATTTGTTTAAATTTCTTTTACTTTTTTCATCGTGGTTTTCTAGGTTCCAGCATACAGGTCTGTCATACATTTGAAAACTTATATTTATATCTAAGTATTTTTTTGCAAATGCTACTGTACTTTTTTGTTGTTACTCTTTGTTTGCTTTTTTACTTTAATTTTGGACTCTGTATGTTGCTGGTGTATAAGAATATGATTGTTTTTTCTGTGTTGACTTTTTAATTCTATGACATTGTTATACATACACATTATTTTTAACTGCTTTTTGGTAGATTTGTTGGGACTGTCTATGTAGACAAGTATGTTATCTGACACTAGTTTTTTTCCCCTCTATTTAGTATGCCTTTAATTTATATCTTGCCTTATGACCCTGACTAGGACTTGCAAAACAATGTTGACTATGAGTGGTGAGAAAAAATATTTTGCCTTTTTTGAGTTGGTAATAAGTAATTAAGTTTTTAGAATTATATAATTATGTAAAATTGATATTATTTCTTCCCTAAATATTTATTATAATTTATTAGTGAAACTACCCATGCCTGGAGCTTTCTTTTCTTGAGAGGTTTTCAACTGCAAATTTAATTGTTTTACCAAATGTAGGACTACTGAAAAAATTTAATTGTGAGCTTTATTTGTCTTTGTCTTTTAAGGAATTGATTCATTTCTATAAATTTCTGAGTATACAGTCATTGTAAGATTCTCTTATTTTTTCTTCTAAGGTCTGTAACATAATTATATGGCCTCTTTTTTATTCCTATTAGCACATCCCATTTATTTCCTTATGCCTTATTTGTCTTTCATTTACTCTTCACTGTATTTTCTTATTAGAAAGCTAATTCACTAATGTGAACTCTTTTTTCTTTTCTAAAATAGCATTTATGTAATAAATTTTCTTTTTTTAGTTCTGCTTTAGCTATATCTCACTTTTATATTGTTTTTTTAATCCAGTTAAAATAATTTTAAAATTTCCTCAAAACTCTCTGTGACCCATGAATTATTAAGAAATGTGTTGGTTAATTTTCAAATAGCTGAATTTTTTTTTACATATCAATTTTTAAAATTTTCTTTGTTTTTTAACTTTTAATTTTTTTATTTTGAAACTATGGGATACAATTCAGGGTTGAGTACACAAATATTCATCCTGCAGGTATCCTTATTGGTGAGGTGTGTCTCCTCCTCCCCAGGCAGATTTCGACTACTGTCACTCCCACCTCCCCACCCCCACCCCCCTGCAGTTTCCCACTATTGTCAATCCTTTTCTTATGGTATTACAGTAGTTGTTCTTGGTCCACTTATGAGCGAGAACATGTGATACTCAGTTCTCTGTTTCTATGAAAGATCACTCAGTATTATAGACTCTAATTCCATATAGGTTGATGTGAAGTTCATGATTTTTTTCTTATTTGTGGCTGTGTAATAGTCCATCGAGTATATATACAACATTTAAAAAAATCCAGTCCTCTTTTGATGGGCCGCACGGTGAGCAGATCCTAAATGTTAGGTCTTTGTCAGACATGGAGTTGGCAAGTGTTTTTTTCCCAGTCTGTGAGCTGTCTCCTTGCTCTCTTGATGCGTTCTTTTGCTTTGCAGAAGCTTGTCAGTTTGATGAGGTCTCATTTGTATATCTTATCTCTTATGGCCTGGGCATTTTGAGTTTTGCTCAGGAATTGGTTGCCAGTTCCAACTTCCACAAGGGTGTCTCCTGCATCTTCTAAGGTTCTTATAGTTTGAGGTTTTATGTTTAAGTCTCTGATCTATTTAGAGTTAATTTTTGTGTATGGGGATAGGTAGGGGACCTGTTTCAATATTTTGCATGTGGTCTGCCAGTTCTTCCAGCACCATTTACTGAATAGGTTCTCGTCTCCTCAGTGGTAGGTGATGGAGGCTTTGTTGAAGTTGAGTTGGTTGAGAAATTGAGGTTTTGTTTCTGGAATCTCAATTCTGTTCCATTGGTCTATATGCCTGTTCTTGTACCAATACCCGGATGTTTTTTTTTTTTTTTTTTTTTAATAAAGTTTTTTATTTGGGTTTGTGACACCGCCTCCCTTTTTTTTTTTTTTTTTTTTTTTTTTTGCTGAGGATTGTTTTGACTATTCTTGGTCATTTATACTTCCATATGAATTCCTGTATTGTTTGTAGGTCTGAGAAGAATGCTGCTGGTAATTTGATGGGTTTTGTGTTAAATCTGTAGATTGCCTTAGGTAGAATGGACATTTAACAATGTTGATTCTTCCAATCCATGAGCATGGAATAAATTTCTACTTGCTTGTGCCATCTTTGATTTCTTTGAGCAACGTTTTATAGTTTTCATAGTAAAGGTCTTTCACATCTTTGGTTAGGAAGATGCCAAGGTACTTCACTTTTGTGTATGTGTGGGTGTGTGTGTTTGTTAATTGTGAATGGAATTGTGCTTTTTATTTAGTTTTCTGTTTGTTTATTATTGGTGTATAGAAATGCGATTATCTTTTGCGCATTTATTTTATACCCTGATATTTTGCCAATGTTCTTTATCAGTGCAAGGAGATTTTTTTACCTTGAGTTTTCAAGGTATAGAATCATGTCATCTGCAAAGAGAGATATCTTGAATTCCTTTTTTTCTATTTTGATACCCATGATTGCCATCTCTTCTCTGATTGCTCTAGCTAGGACTTTCAAAACTATGTTGAGCAGGAGAGGTGTGAGTGGAAATCCTTGTCTTGTTTCAGTTTTCAGGATAAATGGTTCCGATTTCTATTTGTTGCTTTTTTTTATAATCAGTATTTTTTATTATGATATTGTGGGGTAGAGTTAAGGATTAGGTATACAAATATGCTTCGTTCAGACACCCTTGATGATAAGAGGTGTCCCCCCGTCCCCAGACAGATATTGAATACTGTTAATCTTGTCTCCCTTACCCTCCCCTCCCCATAATTTCCCACCACTGTCAGTCATTTTCCTATAGTATTATGTTGGATGTTCAAGGTTCACTATAAGAGTGAGAACATGTGATACTCTGATCTTTGTTTCTGTGAGCGGTCGCTCAGTATTATAGATTCTAGTTCCATCCAAGTTGCTGCGAAATCCATGATTTTGTTCTTTTTTATGGCTGTGTAGTATTCCATCGTGTATATGTACCACATTTTTTAAATCCAGTCCTCTTTTGATGGACAGCATGGTTGCTTCCAGGTTCTTGCTATTGTGAACAACGTTGCAATGCACATACGTGTGCAGGTATCTTTTTTATAGAGTGATTTGAGTTCTTCAGGGTATATTCCCAGTAGGGGGATTGCAGGGTCATATGGGAGGTCGATATTTAGGGCTTTTAGAAATCGCCATACTATTTTCCACAGAGGTTGCACTAGTTTACACTCCCACCAACAGTGTAGAAGTGTTCCCTTTTCACCACACCCTCTCCAGCAATTATTATTTTTTGAGTTATTGATAATTGCCATTCTGACTGGAGTTAGGTGGTATCTCAGAGTGGTTTTGATTTGCAACTCCCTGATGATTAGTGAGGTTGAACATTTCTTCATGTGTCTGTTGGCTGCT